>CAUYPO010104651.1:0-32527 GCA_963574435.1 Cheirogaleus major
TGACTTCCGTTGAGTTTTACTTCCATGTGTGAACATGAGTGCTGATTGGTTAGCTCCAATCTAATAGTGAGTACATGTGGTGTCCGTTTTTCTATTCTTGCAATACTTCACTTAGGAGGATGGTCTCCAGTTCCATCCAGATTGTTGCAAAAGGTATTAATTCATTTTTTACGGCTGAGTAGTGCTCCATGCTGTATATATACCATATTTTATTAATCCACTCATGAACTGATAGGCACTTGGGTGGATTACACATATTTGCGATTGTGAATTGTGCTGCAATAAACATTCTAGTGCAAGTATCCTTTTGATAAAATGACTTTTTTTTTCCTTTGGGTTTTAAATACCCAGTAGTGGGATTGCTGGATCAAATGGTAGGTCTACTTTTAGTTCTTTGAGGAATGTTCATACTATTATCCCTAGAGGCTGCAAGAGTTTGCAGTCCCACCAGCAGTGTATAAGTGTTCCTTTCTCTCTGCATCCACACCAGTATCTATTGTTTTGGGACTTTCTGAAAAGCCATTCTCACTGGGGTTAGGTGATATCTCATTGTGGTTTTGATTGACATTTCTCTGATGATTAGAGATCTTGAGCATTTTTTCCATATGTTTATTGGCCATTAGTGTATCTTCTTTTGAAAAGCTTCTGTTCATGTGTTTTGCCCACTTTTTAATGGGGTTGTTTGATTTTTTTTTTCTAATTTGCTTGAGTTCTTTGTAGATTCTAGTTATTCACCCTTTATTGGATGTATAGCATGCAATTTTTTTCTCCCATTCTGTAGGTTGTCTATTTGCCCTGTTGATTGTTTATAAGAGCGTATGTCCAAGGCTGATTCAGGTGCACAGCTTTGAGTTAAATCCCAGGGCATGGGGCTTCTTCACCTGGTTCTATAGTAGTTAGTAAACTTCTTCCTGAAAACAATGGTCGTTTATGTATATTTATGACCCAGCACCCTTCAGAGGTTCTGTGGAGGTTGTGTTCCTGTCACAAAAAAATCCCAAAATGACTCATTTGAAAGCAGAGAATCTGCAGCTGAGAATTGATTGAGAGGATTTCCTCCTTCAGGTGCAATAGGTATAACTAACACTTTGATTTGCTTCAGCAGCAGGATTCCAACATTGGAAAAGGATGAATGAATCAGAATGTTAGCTATTTTTCATGGTACATATTCTTGCTTCTTTAGTGCTCAAGATTGAATCATGAAAATCTGCCTTTATGACCACCCTGATCGATTCATTCAGTTTTTTGCTCTCTACAGGCATCTGCTGGGGCCAGACTACACTGAAACAGTTTACTCACCCAGAGGAGAGGAAATCACCACACACCCTGAGGACCTGGTAGGGTCTGAATGCTTTCTAGAAATCTTTGGGATTTGCTACTCACATTTTAAAATTCATAGGTCCAGGGACAACTTTAAAAAAAAAATCAAAGAACTTGAAAGGAAAGTGCTAGTCTGTAACCAATGAGACAACAGATTGAAAACCACAATCAGCTTTTAAAGGTAGGAGTAGCAGGAGGCTTTTAAGTGTCACATTCTTAGAAGCAACCAAAGGTTCACTTCTCCCTAGACCATCTTATCCATAGGTTAGAAATATTCTTCTCTATAGGTACTTGAAACCTTGTGTCACTATTTACTATTTTCTGAAGATACATGCTTTCATCCTAAGGTCAGCAATGTTAATTAATTGTTTAATTAATATTTTTATATCTAGTTAAACTACCATTTTTTAGATAACACCAGGGCCTAGATGTCAGACATAAAGAATCATGGCATAGAGAATCAGGGAAGAAAGGGAAGAAAATACAAAAAACTCAATCAAGAGGTGTTCCCAAGCTAAGAAGAGTTTCTCAGAGCCATCCTCTAGGGCACCCTAAACATGTATGAGTCTCTAAAAAAAAAAGACAAAACTTGTGACACAATATGCCTCTTTGTTCCCTTCACTCACGAAAATTCTTAGTTCATGAATATTTGGATTTTTGCTAACATTGTCTTCACAGGAAAGTACCTGATAAAGTAATTCATGCTCAAATGTTAATGGCTAATGGTATATAATGTGGTACCTTTTCCAAGTCATCTATGAGACAATGTTTAAGTTGACAAGGTTTCTTCCAAAGGGGGGAAAAACACAGATGTGAAATTTTATATGATGAGGCAAATCAGCTTGTTATTAACAAGAGTTTTAAAATTAGCTTTCTGAGATCATTCCACATAAGTGGCCCCCTAACTTTACCAATATAGACCAGCAACCGTGTCTGAGTCTTTAGTTGTAGATATATATTCTGGGTTTTGGAGGCTGGTAAAGGGATTCCACTAATAGACCAATTAAATGGTGATACAATCAGTTAGTCTGAGGAGCTCAAGAGCAGTAATGTGGCATCTAGAGGACTCCAGAGTCCCCCAAAATAGGTGCCTCATTTTATTAACATGTGATGCATAGTGCCTTTGAGACTCAGTACAGGGGAGCCTAATTCTTGGAAGTTGGCCCCCAAACCTGAGAGCCCACCAGGAGTACTATGAATCCCAAGGGAACTAGCTACATCTCAGAGGCAACATCCACTTTCACCATGAGCCCACTTAGGTTTAACCTTCCTGGACTTTTCCTTAGTGCAAATTAGAGTCAGAAAAACAGCTTAGCCTCAAAATATGGGGACTTTCCAGGGTCAGCTGTGGAGCAATTCATAAAACCTCTAAGGTTCTCACTGTTTTTGTTTCTGGGAATTGGTCTGGCCATAGCCACTACTTGAAGAACTTTCCTATATATTCAAGATGGCAGCTCCCCTCACAACCGTGATACATACATTCTCATAGCATATATATATGCATATAAATATATATTTTTCTTGTAAAGCCTGTTTTATTTCCACTCCAGGAACATTGTTACTATGAAGGAAACATCCTAAATGAAAAGGATTCTGTTGCCAGCATTAGTACCTGTGATGGGTTAAGGTGAGAGCCACTATCAAAAATATTAAACATCATGCAGCATTTTGTTACACAGGATGAACTCTTCCTGGACATTATTATGTATTCTTATTATTTTGGTAATTTTTTCTCCATTGCTAAAATTCTGACTATTTGTGTTTAAAGTGAAGAATAAAGTCTCACCCTTATACTTGTTTCATAATCTGCTGTGCTAGGAGTAGTCAGGCTTGGCGATGTTAAACACAAGTGCTACACTCTAGACTTTAATGCTATCTGAAAAAAAAAAAAAGAAAGAAAAATGATATCTGAATCCACTTCCAAGTTTATCCACCCTGCTTTCAGCAACAATTGTATTTTGTTTTCTAAAAGATTCTACCCTGCAATCATCCCAGTTGAACTTAATTTTTTAAAGCGTGTGTATGTATGTCTGCTTACATGGCTAATTCTTGTCAATTAGGCAAAATTTGGAAAGTAAAAAAAAAGTGCAGATAAGTTAATAACAACTACTACAAACTTTGACCTCTGTGTGATCTCTATTATTAACATTTTGCCATATTTGCAGCCTCTTATGCATATAGACAAATATATCTTTCATGTGGTTGAAATATGAAATGAAGCACATAATTGTTCTTCCAACATGGCTCATAGTTAACATGACATCATAAGTGTTTCCCAACTCATAAATACCTTCACAGATATCATTTTTAATGACTGTGTTGACATTATAATATTCCATCATATAGATTCACTTTCTATTTTTGAACTAATTATTTTTCTAAAAAGAAAGATTCTTTAAACTACTACTAGTCCCGACTTGTTACTCTGGCTGGTGTACTAATCATTCTTTCTCTCCTCTGTGGTTTTTGGCATTTAAATATTCTTTTACTCTGCTCCCCATTATATTACTGGAATCTGCCAAGAAATATTTGTTAAATAGGTAAATAAATTGTGGGAAAATATTTCCCACACTCATGGTGCAAATTCCAAATTTTTTGGAATTGCTTCATCTTGGTAATTCTTGCTCAGAATTCTCTTGATAAATAAGTTAGGCTTTATTTTATGTTGACAAATACTGATTATCACTTAAATTAGCACAAGTCAGTGAAAGATCTATGAATGAAAATGTTATGTGTGAAATTAAGATGAGGGAGAGGCATCCTGAGGAGTAAACATGACTTTGTGTGTCAGGAAATCCTGAAATACAAGTCTTTGTATCTCACAGAGGATACTTCACACGTCATGAGCAAAGATACCTGATAAAGCCTCTGAAAAGCTCCAACCAGAAAGAACATGCTATCTTTGTATATAGCCAAGAGGAACTAGACCCAGCGAATGAGACCTGTGGTGTGAGGAGTGTTGGCAGGAAACAAGGCCTGGTTCGAACCTCCAGGTCCCTAGAAAGCCCAGAGGTGAGTATATATAATTCTCTTAGCTCATCATTTATTTCTATTGTCTCAGCAATGACATGAGATAGACTCGTGTGCTCAGCAATGCCTGGCGCGTGTAAAGCCTGTTATGTATTTATTTATTCTTCAGTGTAACTCCTCTCCATGGGGAAAAAAATATCTGTAAGCTTTTTAATCTTTTAGATTAAGGATAATTATTAACAATGATCTTTTATTCTTTGTAAAGCAAGATTTCCTTCGGGCACAGAAATACATTGATCTCTTCTTGGTGCTGGATAATGCCTTTGTGAGTATGAATTATGTGGGCCTTCTGGCCAGCTTAGTCCACTATTAAGTTTATTTATCAAGAAAAACCAAGCAGTAAGCTATTCTAGCTAACAATGCTGTCTGACCACCTGGTTGTCTTGGCTGTTCTCCCTCCCTGGCCAGCAATAGTTTTTATCTCTCCACTGCCTTTAATATCCATCTGCCACCAAAGTATTCAAATGAGGACAATATACTTAATACCAGATAGCTATAGAAAGTCAACCACAAAATGAGAAATAAAAAAGGATGGGTTATTAAAATATTTCTACATTTAAAACATGAATATATATTTAATATAACTATTATATATAAAGTTGACAAAAAACTATATGTAACTTATAAATTATGTTACTGTATATAGAGAAAAAACATGCTAGAATCTGTTTCTACCTAACAAATGTTGCTTTGTAATCAAATTTTAATAATACTAACTTCATACTAACTTATATTAATAATTATAACCAATTAAAATTATAATTAATCATTAATTATTCATAAATCATCGATAATTTAATAATAATATTTTATAAAAATCAATTTTTAGTAATTGGTTTCAAAACATTCAAATTATTAATTTGCTTTATTTAACTTAAAAATGAAGAACACTAACATTTTATATGAATGCCTAACTTTTACCAAAAAACTCTTAACATTTGAAATAGAATTTATTGTAGCACAGAGTCATACAGAATTTAGTCGTGGAATAAATAGATGTTAATTATGTTAAAATGTATAATTTTTTTCTTAAAATGTGAAACCCTGTACCCCATCAGCTTTCTCGCTTTAATTTGGTATTTAATTATACTTTGCACTTTGTATTTTACAGTACAAGAACTATAAGGAGAATCTAACGCTGATAAGAAGCTTCGTGTTTGACGTGGTGAACCTCCTCAATGTGGTGAGTTATCTGTCACGCAAACCTATGTTTCTACCTAGAAGCTTGGAGCTTCTCTATGATCCCACCAGCGTGGGGTTAAGAAGGTCACAGTGCCTTTAGGTCAGCAGTTCTGGGAAAAGCAATGATCACCATCGAGGTAAAATCACATATTTTGTAGAATGCAACTTCTAGGATTTTTGTTTTCAAAATAGAAATTCATCACTTGTGCTCTGTCACTTTATCCATCACTTGTGGTTAGTAAAAGCTCTCAAGCACTAAAGGAATACTGGACGTTTTTATAAAGAAAAATGCTCTTTCCACAGATTTATAACACCATAGATGTTCATGTGGCCTTGGTAGGCATGGAAATCTGGTCTGACAGTGATAAGATAAAGGTGGTACCCGACACGGGCACCATCTTTAACAACTTCCTGAAATGGCATCGTTCTAACCTGGGGAAAAAGAAGACACATGACCATGCTCAGCTTCTCAGGTGAGTGTACGCTGGCCAGGCCCAGGTGTACATAGGCAGAGTGGTGGATAGTTATCCCTGAAGTTCCTTGGCAGAAATTTCTGCTCAATCATATCTCCCCTATCCGTTGTCTAAATGCTTGAAGTTCTACCATGAGCAATTGACCTGCGAGAATACTGTAGGCCTGTATCAGATCAATAGAATGAGCTCTTCGATATGAGATAACAATCTGTGGTCATCGTAATGTTATGGAATAGTAGAGGCTTTTCTAGGGCCTAGTGAATATATTAAATAAGAAAGTTAAGGCAGCCAGGGAATTCTGTAACATAATTAACAAAAGCTAATGGTTCTAAAGACTCAGATTGTAACAATGTTTCTGTAACTTTCATATAGCGGGATTGGCTTCAACAATCGGCGTGTAGGAATGGCGGCCTCCAATTCCTTGTGTTCCCCATCTTCAGTGGCTGTTATTGAGGTTTGTAAACTTAAAGTTCCTTGTGGCTCTATGTCCTTTAAGAAGACAGCATAATGCCATGTACAGAGTTGGCACAGTGAACATTTGCGGAATCAATAAATCAAAGTAAAAATGAAACTACTGGTAGATTATTGCACTGAAGATTCCTTGGATTATGAAAGAGAATATCCCCTTATAGTGGCCTTCCCAGAAACTGTCATTCTTTAGTACATGTTAGGGAATAAGAGCAGGATTACTGAAACAGAAAGGGGATCCCAGTGCCTTCTGTGGCCTGGGCTAACTCTAAATTAGTCATTCCCAGTATCTGTGTCCAGAGAAATATGACAAGGAATAAAGGTGCATGTAGGTGCAAGCACTACTAATGACATAAGCATCATAACAATAGGTTTTGGAGACCTCTGATACAATAGCTATTAGTACTTCCTATAAGGAATGTAATTAATTTAATCATGGTTTACTGAGAATTTAGTATCTATTAGTTCAACAAATATTTATTGAACACCAATATTTGTTGGATTTGTAGGACTCAACCATTGCAAATGTTCTTTCAACATTTTGCAATAAACAACGACGGGAATAGAACCTTAACGATTCCTTATTTTTCATTTCTCAAAGCTATTTTTAAGTACTGCACATTGACAACAATGGAGAACTAACTGAATAAGAAGTGATAGAAGTTTCCACTTTCTTCCAGGGTAAAAGAAAGAACAACGTGGCTCTCGTAGGAGTGATGTCACATGAGCTGGGCCATGTCCTGGGGATGCCTGATGTTCCATATACCACTAAATGTCCTTCTGGCAGTTGTGTGATGAATCAGTATCTGAGGTGAGACCTTATCACCCTAGAGAAAAACAAATATTTCCCTAACGTTGAAGAATTCAGATGCAATCTACCTAAGTTGGATGGGCATTATTTTTCCCCTAAAGGCTGTGTATCCCATTAATTCAACCTCCAGTCTCTGGAAGCACAGGTTTGACCAGCTCTCAGGGCTTCTTCTTTAACATTTCCAAATATGCCAACACAGAGCCTGTAGTATGGTGACCCTATTATTCTAACTTAAAATATTTTTAACTTAAAATGATATTGTGGTTTTCTAGAAATAATTAATCTAATTAAGATGATGACAGCATCTTCTTACTTTCCCATGATCAATCAACCCATCAATTTTACATATTTAGTAAATCACCTGTGAATGCCAGGCATTTTGCTAAGACTTGGGGTAGAAAAATGAAGAAAACATACCTTGTTCTTGAAATGCTCATGAATACAAAGAGAAATATATCCATAGAACCTAGAAGCTTGCAATTATGTCCCTTCACTGATTCATTGATCATTACTATTATCTCTTACCTCTCATCCCTCAATGCAAGATAAGTAGATGATAGTAAATGGTGATGGTCATCATTGTTGTAATTTAGGACAATACTGAACAAATTTTCCATGTGAAAATTTAAATTCTTCCAGCTCTATGACGGGGTCTCTAGGGGAAAATAATTCCCATTAGTATGAATGCTCTACTGCCCACCACATTTAATACAGTGCATTCCTCAACAGGTGCTAAATTTGGAATTTATATTGAACTGGGTTATATGATCAGATAAGTCAGATTCTCTTGTTCATTTATCACACAAAAGCCACCACACTGTGTTTCCTGTTATATCTGAGTTTTCTTCTGGTTACAGTTCAAAATTCCCAAAGGATTTCAGTACATCCTGCCGCTCACATTTTGAGAGATACATTTTATCTCAGAAACCAAGGTGCCTGCTGCAATCACCTATCCCTGAAAATATAATAACAAAACCAGTGTGTGGGAACCGACTTCTGGAAGTGGGAGAAGACTGTGATTGTGGCTCTCCTAAGGTATGAAAATATACGAGGTTTAAAATACAAGTTGCCTTTAAAGTTTCTCAGAAAATTTATACACACAGTTCTTCATGCAGCTCTCTTACATTTCAAAAGTTTATTCTGAAATACTTTCCTGTTTTTCTTTTTGCTGTGAGTATGTGTAATATTGTTTTTTATTTCAAGTTCTAATTCATTAGCATTATTTTCGATGATGTTTTATTTTTATCTTAAACAGCTATCTTAGTGACTTGTCAATTATTTTCAAAATCTTTATTCTTTTTTCCTGGTAGAGAATTGTATCACAGACAATAATGAAAATATGATTTATACTTTTCATTTATTATATTTTTATTCTTTTCTATTTCTCATGGTATTTTTAAAACTTTCACTAAAATATACAATATAAATAATTCTTGCCTTATCCTTAGGATATAGGATATATTTTTGCAATTTGCTATATAGCTTTTCTTTCTCATGATGATGCATCATTCTGTTTATAGGTTACTTGTATGTGCTTAAATAATTTAATAATGGCTGCTGAATTTTTATCAAATTTTGCCATTTATCATAATAATATTAATTATTTTCTCCCCTTAGTCTCTTAATATGATGGATTATATTACTTTATTCTACTTAGTCGAGATACCCTTGCATGGTGGGTGAAGAAAAAAAAAACACCTCACATAGTTGGAGAGTTATATTAATAATCTGTGGTTTTATTAATATTTTATTCAAGTTTTTACATTTATATTCATAAATAAGAATTGTGTGTGTGTGTGTGTGTGTGTGTGTATGTGTGTTCATTGCCAGTCCCACTATGAGAAAATGCAGGCTTGGTAAAATAAATTGGAGATTTAAAAAAGATCTTTTTTCTCTACTTTCAAACAGTTTGAATAGTTAGTACAGAAATATTGTTCCTTGAAGTTTCAAATTAATACCATCTAGACCAAATTTATTTGGAGTCATTCTTGGATAACTTTATTTCTGGTCTTCTAAGGGATGGTTTTCAGTGCTCATAATTTTTCTTTCCTATTATTAAATGTCCTTATTCATTTATAATGAAATTTGTATAGCAGAATAATTAAGTTTAAAAAGTGGAATTTCATTGCTTTCTTGTATCGGAATTCTATGCACCTAGTCTATGGGGAGAAACATATTGAACCCACTTTCACCCTTGTGTGTGTTCTTTGAAGGATTGCACCAATCTTTGCTGTGAAGCCCTGACCTGCAAACTGAAGCCTGAAGCTGACTGTGGAGACATCCCCAACCATATCACGTAAGACCTTTTGTTTTCTTTGTTCCCAAGTGTTTTCTTAGTTTTATTTCAGATTTGAGAAAGATGTGCCCTTAAGTTCTATAATACACTAAAACACAATTTATGTTTTATAAATAACTCATTTTTGGAGAGGAAAAGAAAGCAACCATCGTGAACATAACTAAGGGTGTGTGGACGTATAGCTGTGAGCAAAGTGGCGACTTTTGGCATCGGTGAGATTAGGGCTGCCGAAATCTGTGCCAAAAATTATATAAATTCCTCTTACTGTTGATGAGTTAAATGCAAACTAAAATGAGAAAAAGAAAAGTATATTTAAAAATAACCTCGGTTATGAACACATTTTATTCTTGGTGAAGAGCTGATAATTGTAACTTGCAAGGTAGTCATAAAATCAATAGCAATTAAGAACATGCTGTAAGATTTGGCAATTTTATTCTTTTTATTATAAGTTGTCTCAATGAGTCATAATTATAAGTATGATTTTTGTGTCTTATACAATCGTATTCATACAGGATTGGGCTAGAAAACCCAGCTGCTTAGAATATGGAATTTGTTTCAGTAAAAAATATTCTCTGAATATAAAAATGGCAATAACAACAACCAAAATCACAAATAGGGGAAAGACTCGGGTTACATTGTATGGGAGGAGTTATTCTCTGCCCCTCCCCCCTTTTCTGAATCTTTTCTGGAATTGAAACTTCAGAGAGAGTATAAAGAAAATAATTGACTCAAACACCATTGATTATCACTTTCTCAGAAAAGGACCAACAAGGTCAAAGATAAGGACTATCACTTGTTTATTTACCAAGCACCACTTCACAGCCTACGTGAACCGTGGTATGAATCCACTCTGCGGGAATTTTGGAAACTGTGCCCAGGCCAGAAACATAGTATTTTAAAAAAAAAAATCCAACTCTTTGAGGGCTTGGAATGATAGGTGGACATGTCTCCTGCTATACAAAATAGAGTCTAACTTACAACCATGGAGAGAAAATTGGACACGGACTCAGGAAACTTAAATTGTAGTCTTTTCTGCCAAAAACTATCTGTGGGACTTTAAACCAAGATACTTAATTAGTTTTCTCACTTATAAAAAATACAGCTAATGATATTGTCCCTTAGTAAGGTTATTAGTATTATTTAAATTTTATAAATTTTCATTATCATTATTATATAATATTTTATGATTTATAATAACCATGGCTTCCAAACATTTTGTTTTTTCTTTCAACCAGAAAGTGAATGAAAAAATCTACTTCATTGAGAGGTACCTTGCCAGGACAAGAATCAAGAACATTAATCATGCCAGAAATCTTACGTATTTTTACCTTTGTACTTAGATATATTTGCTTTTCACTTGTCATTCTACTTTCTATAGATTTACCAGTGCAGCCAGCTGGTAAGTGGATGTACTTAGAGAAGTTGCTTGTTTGTTTAAGCCTGATCTCTCATGTTTTTTTTTTTTTAAGATCATAAAGCTATGATTTAATTCTGTTCTTTGGAGAACAAAAGATATTAGCTTTTGACCAAAACATCTCAAAAAGCTCTGCTGAATTATTGAGAGTCAATCAAGAATTGTAAAATTACAGGTGACTTGTACTTTGAGCCCTCTTTCATTTTACTAAGATAGCCTATGGAAAAATGAGAGCACTTGATGGGTGGAGGCTTTGGCAGCAGAAAGGAGAGAGAGATCAAGTTCCCTGTTCCTCCTCCGTGTTCACCTTGCTTTGCTCTTATAAATGTGGTATTTTCCTATATCATGGCAAGAATAAATCAATATAAACATTTTTTCATTTTATCATGTATAATCCTATACTATGCACATCTCTTTCATTATCACACATAATGGTTTATTTTGAGAAGTCTACATTGATTACATTTTTTTTTTTTTGAGACACAGTCTGGCTCTGTCACCCCAGCTAGAGAGCAGTGGCATCATCATAGCTCACTGCAACCTCAAACTCCTGGGCTCCTCCTGCCTTAGCATCCTAAGTAGCTGGGACTACAGGTGTGCACCATAACACCTGGCTAATTTTTCTAATTTTAGTAGAGATGGGTCTTGCTCTTGCTCATGCTGGTCTCGAACTCCTGAGCTCAACCCATACTCCTGCCTTGGCCTCCCCAGAGTGCTAGGATCACAGGCATGAGCCACCGCGCCCAGCCCATTGCACCCATTGTAATTGAGTGAGAAAGGAAGGCTTTCATTCATCTATTGATTTAATGAAACATCATGCCAATAAAAACACAACTTTTTGAGGTTTTTCTGTGTGGTCATTTTCAAAAATGAATATTTTCAAGCCGTGTTGTAGGTTTGTGTTAGGCCTTGAAGCCTCACATAATTGGAAAATTTTCCCTGTGGTCATTTGGCAGTGTTGCCACGGAGAGCCAGGCAGCACTATGTGGATGTGAGAAAAGGAGGTCACATGATCTTTCAATGCGTACAGTGAAATGACTTGAGGCCAGTCACACAGGAAGACTAGACTTCTTCCTGAGGTTTCATCATCTAAATATGTTTTAATAATTATTCAAAAAAAGAGAAATTCCTCAAATTTCCATATATACCTGTGCTGGGAGAATAGAACTTTAGACATTGAGCTTTGAAACCAGTGGCCTGCTGGGAAGCTCTGCCTGCTGGTGGTGGCCATCTTCCCCTTTGTGGCCTCTCTGTCATTGGAGGGCGGGCACTGACGGTGTTCCAGGTGAAGCTGCTTGCCAGGTGCGTGTGTCAGCCCGGGTACTGCCCCAGGACATGCCTTGCCAGGATCTCCACTGCCTACTGGTCTGATACAAACTTCCAGGCCATTCTTCCAAGGTAAAAACAGTTTCTACTTTTGTTGTTATTATTCTCCAAAAAATATATTTTTCTATTTCAAAATATTAAGGAGGTAGAGATTTTTTTTTTTTGATACATGGCTTGAATCAGGGCTATAAATGTGCTCATCACCAGAATAGTGTTCATTGTACCTGTTACATGGGTTTTTGCCCTTTCCTCCCCGCCCCCCGCCCCCTGCCTGATTTACAATGACTTTTACTTTTCTCTGTGTACTTGTGTGGCCATCGGTTAGTTCCATTTGTTAGATGGTACATGTGGTGTGTGTTTTTCCATTCTTAAAATACTTCACTTAGGATAATGGTTTCCAGTTCCTTCCAAATTGCTGCAAGAGTCATTAATTCATCCTTGAAAAAAAGGTTTCTTAAGGCATCCTTTCCCCCAACCTCACTCTCAGGTAGAGGTTTCTTAGAGTAGAACTATTTGAGTTACAAAGATTAAAGCCAGTGCAGCTGGAGACAGCTAGCACGGGCTCATGAATGTCAATTGTTAAATGTTAAGGAATATTGTGAGCTGGCTGTTAAACACAACCATTACTGAAACCGAACCTTTATAAATTTACAATTAATTAAATTACATTAAAAGAAAAGGAAATACTCAAAACATATGACTTCCTGTTATACTATACTTTATTAAGCTATGCTCTTTGGTTATTTAAGTCTGTGTGTCTGAGTCCCGAGTCCTTGCCTAACTAAAATGTCCTATTTCATCAATCTTAATTTTGAAATGATTCTTCATTTATCATGAACAATATCCACTTTTTCAGAAAACTGACTTAAAGATTTAGGTAATTTTTAAAGGCTGTTTGTAATTGGCATGCCCCCCCCGCTAAAATTACCAACTGAAATGAAATCTTTCCCATACAATTTACCAGGAGTCATAGAATTCTTTCAGAAAAAAAAAATGCCATTGCTATAATAAAGAATTAAATACTATTTTTGGAAACCTCCAGATGGTTGGTATGTTGGTAGACCAAACATCTGGATGGTTTGTTTTTGCTGTTTAGCAATGTGTAATACAGTTTAACAGTTAAATGTGATGTGTTTTTTAACATCTAGCAATGGCTTTTCAAAGGCATAATTCTGTTTCCAACCAAAGCAGAAATAAAACACCATCATAAATCTGTTCACTGCGTAAGTTTTTCGAAGTATTTTCACATTTTTCATCTAGTTTGCTTCTCAATGAGATTGATAGAGACATGCATGACAAATATTATTTTTGTTTTATTGCAGGAAAATCTATGCCAAAAAGATTAAGCGATAAATCTAAGGTTCTGTAGAAAACTTATGGCAAACATAGAACTCAGACTCAAATCCAGAGTCCAAAAGCCAGGAATGTCATCATTTTATCCTCCATTCAGATGGGATTATATCTTGAGATGAATGAATGCTACATGTTAAAGTATTCAGACAGCACACTTCATTTATCAATACGTACAATGTGTCATAAATACTGAGAGAACATAGGATAGTATTAAAGTACGTGTGGGCTTGAAGTGCAAGCCCTATGAGAGTGCTTAGTGAGTTGCTGTCTAAAGACAGTGATTGCTCCTATGAACAAGAATGGTGGAGAGGACTTGGTAAAGCCTGGGGTTGATATCAAAATAACAGACTAAAAGTATGGAACAAACACTGTGTTTTAAGGAAGGTATTCTGCAGTAGGCATTCTGGAATCTCGTGCCAGAAGTTGGGCTTTCTTCTGGAAGTTTTCTTTAGAATGAGGGTTTTTTATTTTATTTTATTTTTTGGAATGAGGGTTTGATTAAAGAGTACTAGGGTGTCCACAGGCCCAGCACCTTACCCCCTAGCACATAGTTTAACACCTTTCCCATCACTTGGCCCCAACTAGGCACTGAGCGAATGAAAGCAAGAATGAATGAAGGAACCAATGCCTTATGAGAGAATGGGAGGAAAGAGCTGCACACAATGTCTTTTTAGCTTTACTCATTCTGAAACCTACCACCACCCAGTGAGAACCCTAAACTGGCAGGACTTTTCATTCTGAGATCACATTCACCTAGATTTTGGTATCTTTATCAACATAGGATGAGAGGCTAGAAGAGAGAAACCCGTGGGAAGAAAATAGTCCCCTCGCCCATCTTACAGTTAAACAAAACAAAACAAAACAAAACAAAATGAAGAACACACATGCTGTTGTCTCACATATATAAAGTTGCACAGGATATAAGAAAGCAGTAAGAAATCAAAGTGGAGGGTAGTTAATAAGGTTGGCATGGACCGGTGGGAAGAAGCTGAGAGGGAGAACCCAAGGTTTGAAAATTTAGTAGTGATCAGTTAAATTAGAACTGGCATTGAGAAGAAAATTGCACAACTCTTCAGATATCGCGAAGAGAGTGCGGGCTGGAGGTTGAGCGTGGTCTTGTGGGCGGGGCTCACTCGCTCTCCTGCCGATGCCGCACGCTGATTCCTGGGAGAGTTATTGCTTCCTTCTTACAAATACATCTTAAATCCCGAAATAGCAAAGCAAAGCTAAATAAAGGGCTTCTCAAAAAAAAAATAATAATAATAATAATTGCATACTTAGTAAGTACAAGAAATAAATGCTTCTGTGAAACACAAACATAGAGTCATATGTTAGAGTGCAGCTGTCTGCCTTTAAGACCAACGCCAGCCCGAAGGCGTCTTCATGTGTGTGCCAGCTTCCCCTTCTCCTCCTCTTTGTTTCCATGTAGGCAATTCCATTTTATTACCTGTTACCTAATCTTTCTTCCTCAATTTCTGATCCCCTGCAATTCCTAAACCCTGCTTGTTGTGAACCACCTGCAAGACCCCTCTCCGTAAATTCACAGGAAAGCTGCTTACTCCCCCATGGGCGGCTGTCTCCCCTGAATGCTTTTGACCAGGGACCCAGTTGGCCAGAGACAGGGACCATGAAGGGCATTTCCTCCTCCCAGCCAGCCTCTGTGTCCACAGAGCAGAATGGGAGGCCTTCTCCAAGCTGCTCTGATAGAGACAGGGCCTTTGAGACCAAAGACTTCTTGCCTTCCTCGGCCTTTGTATGTCTTCTGCTTTCTCTTGTATTAGAGGGGCTGTCACCAGTTGTTGGCAGAGTAGAAGACTCCAGAATCAGGGTGTGTGGACCCAACTGGGGGCCAAGCCTTTGTGGACACAATCTAGGACTTTGTGCACCCTCGTGTGGCCATGATGTTTACAGCAGGAGTGCCCAGGTCCCTGTCCTGTGTTAAATACTTGGTGATGATATAATGCAACTCTCAGAGAGTGACTTTACCGCAAGTCTCAGAGTGTGTTCATCACTATAAATGTGTCAAGCTATATGTCAGCATGTGACTGTGGCACGGAGAAGAAACTTAGCTTCACAGACATCTTACGTAGGACCTGTCTCTGAACCACATCCTGCCCACAGCCTCTACCGTCAGCCCAATTTGCATTTCCTTTGGGTCACCTTAATGAAAGCTGATCTTCTCGGGCTGGAAGCTGCATCCCTGGCCAAGCCTCATGCATTCGGTTCAGTAGAAGCAACTCCCCTCTGGTCACCTGTTGAATAGATCAATAATTGGCCTCTGTCTTCCACTCAAATGTCTCTCTTGGTTCCACTTTTGATTTGAAACTAAATTCGAGACTCAAGAGTTTGCAAGAATCTTCTTCCTTACTCATTTCAGATTTGGCCAGTTTTCCACCTGAAAAGCTTTTCCACCTTAGAGCTTGTATTCTTCTAGATTTTACATATAGTGATATGATGCATTTCAAGTTCATTTTCATGTATAGTGTTAGGTAATTTCTGATGCACATTTTTTTCTGTACATATGGCTCCAGAGTTAGCCTCTGTTCAAGGAAAGCAGAACTGAACAGAGAGATGCCTGGCAGACTGGGAAGTGCTGGCAGGCACACCTAACTCCCCAGGTATCTTTCAAATACCATGTGGTTAGTTACCGTATTTCACATTCTTTCACATTATAACATTTATGAGGTTGGGATACTGCTTGTAACATATAGGCATGCATATCTCTTATGAACATACATGGACATACACAGAGACATGCAACACACTTTATAAAGTAGGAAAAGTTCCGCCGGGCGTGGTGGCTCACGCCTGTAATCCTAGCACTCTGGGAGGCCGAGGCGGGTGGATTGCTCAAGGTCAGGAGTTCACGACCAGCCTGAGAAAGAGCGAGACCCCATCTCTACTATAAATAGAAAGAAGTTAATTGGCCAACTAAAAATATATATATATAAAAATTAGCCAGGCATGGTGGCACATGCCTGTAGTCCCAGCTACTTGGGAGGCTGAGGCAGGAGGATCGCTTGAGCCCAGGAGTTTGAGGTTGCTGTGAGCAAAGCTGACACCATGGCACTCTAGCCGGGGCAACAGAAGTGAGACTCTGTCACAAAAAAAAAAAAAAAAAAAGTAGGTAAAGTTCCCCTTCCCCCACCTAAGAACTATGATTAAATTGATGCTGTAGCTTACCAGCATGCTGTCTCTGAGTGGAGAAATGCACTCATTACCGTGGCAATTCTAACATGATAATGATACTAACTGATTGTATTTTTAAGCTATATTTTGAAGTATGAGTGCCTTTCTCTTTTGCAATAAGAAAACGTGCATCTTTTTTCTCTTTTATTAGGCAATTGTGACACCTGCTGTCAGCAATACAGAACTTACCCTCTGGTCAAAAGCAGGCTTTTCTTATAGAAAAGAAAGAAACACTGCTAGCATGTGAAAATTCTAGAGGAAGATGAGCAGATAACAGTTTTATTTTCTTCTGACTATTGAAAATCCAGTATTAAGCATTTTGTGTTGAAACACTGTAAGCAGCCCTCCCCGTCCCTGCCTTTTTCCTGGGGATGTGGTCATGAGCCACGAAGTGACTAATGGATGGACTAATATTTGCAGTCATCCACCCAACCTATGGGTGGATAGATAGCACTCTTCCCTAGTTGCTAGCTCCCTCTATATGCATGCGCCACCCGCTTTTTTTGAAATATGACTTTATCAAGGTATAGTTTAAATTCAATAAGATGCACTTACTTTCAGGACACAATTCAATGATTTTTAACACATGTAACCACTCCCACCATCAAAATAGAAAAAATTTCCATTCGTCATTTTTTTATGCCCCTTCCCAGTCAGCCCCAACGCCACCCTGGGTCCCAGGCAATCACTAATCTGCTTTCTAGCACCATCAGTTAAGTTTCTCTTCTCTAGTTTCAAGCAAAGTGTGTCATCCAGTGTATACTTTGTATGTACTTTGTATCCAGCATCTTTCACTCGGAATAATGTTGAAGAGCAACAGTAACATTATTTCAGCTACTGTTGCCGCATAACTAATCATCTCAAAACTCAACAGCAAGAAACAGTTTAGGATGCTCATTAATTCTGTAGGTCAGGATTTCCCCAGGCCACAGTAGGGACAGCTCTGTGATGTCTAGGACCTCTGCTGGAAGTATGGACAGATGCCTGAGTAAATGCCTGGGAGCCAGAGCAGTGGCGGTGACTTCACTCACATGCCTGAGAACTGATAGTAATTACTGGCAGAGAATTGATTTGCATCTTTGGGCTGGAACCCTTACATGTGGCCATCTCACAGCATTGTCCTCTCATCGTGAGGACCTGCATGGTAGGTCAGGGATCCAAAAGTAAGTGTCACCAGGGAACCAGGCAGAAGCTATATTGCCTTTTCTAACCTAGTCATGGAGGTTACACAGCATGACTTTGCTTTTGTTATATTGCCTGGAAGTGCATTGCTGTGGTCAGCCTAGATGCAAGTAGAGGCCCAACAGAGAATGTGATAAAGGATCTGTGAACATATATTAATATTAAAACTGCCACATCTATTTAATTATGTGCAGTAGCACTATTTCTAAAAATCACTTAGTAGTGTTCCATTGTATAGCTGTACCATGATTCCTTTAATCCATGTAGCTATTCATGGGTATTTAGGTGGTTTCTATTATAGTTTTTGTCTATTATGAACAGAACTGTAATGAACATTTGTGTACAAGTCTTTGTGTGGACATATATTTTCATATCTTAGGGTAAATACCAAGAGTGAGATTGCTAGACCATATGACAGTATATATTTAACTGCATAAGAAATTTACAAAATGTTTTCTAGAATAATATTACCTTATATCCCCTGTAGCCATAGACAAAGCAAATTGTTTTGTCTTTGTTTCTTGCTTTCTCTTTTCCTTGCTCTTCTATTTATATGTGTGTTTGTGTGTTTCTGTGTGCACATGTGCACATCTGTGTGCATATGTGCAGTGCTCTGTCACTTTGCCTATTTAAGAAAGAAGCTTCGATTCATCTCTTTTCTCCAAATTTCCATTTCGGGTCTTCTTAGGAATTCTTGTCACTCAGTAAAAATATAATGCAGAAAATTTCTAGGAGCAATAAATATACTTTGAGACAGAAATATATCCCTAGGAAAATGATTCCCCTTCTCTTCATTTGGCCTTCCATGTAATAAAATAGTGAGTTATGGTTGCAACTGTATAATTAGTATAAAACTTATTTTAGAGGGAATAACCTGAAGCAAAGCATTTCATAGCTATTTATTTATGCTCCATGTTTATTTCCTTGGAGTTTAATCTCCCTGGCATTACTTTGTTTATGGGTTCACCATTATCCTTAGAAATAACTGAGAGCAGATGTTTTGATAAATCTTCTCAAATCCACCCTTAGTATAACATCTCTTGTAAGTTGACCCTTACTGGAGTTAGGATTTACAGGAACCTATAAGATCACTTTCTGTAAAGGGCCAAATAATACAACATGTTTTAGGCCTTGCAGGCCATGTGGTTTCTGTTGCAACAACTCTGCCATTGCACCATGAAAGCAGCCACAGACAAGTGGATGTGGCTATGTTCCAATAAAACTTTATTTATAAAACTGGTTGTGACCCATAGACCAGAGTATCCTTTCCCCCAGCTTAAGAAATGCTATGGATGTCATTTTATTTCTTAATGTTAGAGAAAATCACACCATGATATTCCAAATCATAGAGAAAAATCTACCAAAATTGGCTAGAAGTCCTTACATTCAATATCCTATACTAAATACAGTGGGTAGCCTTTCTCCAGCAAGAGAAAGCCCCAGGAATAAAATCTCTCAGCCTGAAGGACAAAAATAAAATTTATCAGTGTGCAAAAAAGCTAAAGTAAGATCCAATTATTCTTCCTGGTCAGATGATCTGGGACAATCAAAACCATTTTCTCCTTTCCCCACTACAATCCATCTTTCCGAATATCACTCAGAAAACTGGTCTAACAACCTTAGTGCTGTATTTAAAATCTTTAGTAGTGTCTTGCCTTCAGGATAAAATACTATCTTCTTACTGTGGCAAACTGGTTTCTTCACAATCCATCTACACCCTACGTGGGTAGCCCCATCTAATGGCACTGCCTTCCCTTTTCCACAAACCCATGAAACCTGTTCCTTGCTAAACACATCTCCATGGAGCACCTAGTTTCAGGAAGCTATCAGAGTTTTAGATATGAATTGACTTCATCTAATTAGTTTTTAAGCAATTTCATTTCAATTCATAGCAATACTCTACTAGAGACTACCTGTGGGCAAATGTCATCTTTCCATTAATATCTAATATTTTTTTCCTGCTTAAAAGAGTATAATTATACAATTGCTATAAGTAGGTATTGTTCGTGTGATGCAACTTAGAAAGTTGAGCAAGGAATATGGTGGAAACTAATGCTAGCAGTAACAACAAACAAAACAGACCCAAAGAAACAAAAGAGACAAAGAAAACAAAAGCATCCTTCCTGACTTCATAGGGAGATGGTGAGAGTAAATAGTTTCCTTGTGAATTCTCCTTAACAATTAGGGATAAATGAGCATGATTCTTGAGGGAAGAAACCTTAATGAAAGAAAATTTAAAAATTCTTGAGTTTCCATCTGAGGACAACCATCATCATGAGCAGGCAGCAGGACCACCACCAACAAAGCTCAGTGGAAGGTAAAGCTTCCATGCATGCTCCTCATCTTTGCATGATTTGTGGTTAGAATTAAAAAATTGGAAAGGAGTCCATTCCTTAATTTCAAATCTTGGGCAGGTGCTGGTCACTTTGAGAGATAAAAAAAATATTTTTTGTCTGGAGACAATCGCTGATAAAAGATATCTCTGCGATGCTCAGAAGTGAGAAGCTGAATGGAATAGTGGAAACTCATAAATGAATTGTCAAAGAGACCTGGGCTTGCACAAATCTCACCATTTGCTGGTTGTCCTTGAGCAGGTGGATTTCTCTCTTGAGCCTCAGATTTTTTTTTTAATTTGTAAAATAGCTAAACAATAACTAACAAATATTGTTTAAATGGAATGAGCAAGTGCCTGAGAGGGTGAACACTCAGGGTATCAGTTTTATTTTATCATTAGCCAGAGGGGTTAATTACAAACCTGGCTCAGGTAGGTGCATTCTGACCGAAGGAATCTCTGGATGCCAAAATACCCTCCTTAACTTTCTTCTGCCAGGAGACAACCTTAGCAGTGGGGAGTTTCTGGCACAGGTTCGAGGACCATCCTCAGCCTCTGACCCATGATTAATGGGGTGCTGTGGTACAGGCACACACAGATCAACCTGTGCCGGAAGGTACCACTGTGGGTGAAAACAGTCTACAGTTATTGGATGGGCAGACTGTAGAGATGCTATCGCGTTCATTTATATTTTTGAAAAAAAAAAAAAGAATGATGGATATTCAAGTTATTACAAATGTTAATATGATCTTGGCACCCAGTATTTGCTGGTTCATGAATAGCTCTTGATCACAGGTAATTCTTGGGCTTTTCAGCAGCCCTGGGCTAACTATACAGAGACCTAGAGTAGTACATATTTTTAGGAAAATAACGGTTGTAGTAGTAATTTTTTTAGTCACAATCTCTATTATTTATCATCTATTCTGTAAGCAGAATGTGACAATAAGGTTATGATAAATTAATCAACTTCTTAAGCTACCATTTATTGAGTCCCAGCAATGTGCATGATCTGGTGTTTGTAGACCCTGCAGGGGACACGTGAGTGTTAGCCATGGTTTCTGTCTTCAAGGAGCTTTTGCATAGTTTAGAAAATAAAATGAAACTTTGACTAATAGTTTCTGGCATTGCAAGTGTTTGGGAGCAGCAACAGGTAGAGGGCATGCACCTTCTGATATATCACCTTATTAAGATCTAAACAAACTACCTTAGTAAATATTTCAGACCTCCCTAGAGCTAGTCCACAATAACAAGCAAAAGAAAGATATAAAACTCACTCAAAGGTACATACACACCAACGTGCAGACTGAAGGGCAGAGGTGGGCAGAGTCAGGGAGGAGTCACAGAGGGATCATGAAAAATGTGATCCCACAAGTGTGGGTTTGGGAAAGGTGGGCATGGGGCAGGGAGCCCCTTGTCCCAGAGAATGATCTATCATATTGTCAAATTGGAGGAGAAAGGTGGCATGGAACGAAGAATAAAGATTAAACCACAAAATACTAACAAGGGTTCTCTGAGTTCTGTTCAGTCAACCTTGAAAAAGATGTTTCAGCTAAAACTGTAGGAAGATGAAAGGAGAGACAGCTACATGGGAGAACTCACACAGCTATGCCATAAAATGGAGCAGGGACACCAAGAACTGAGGAGGCCTACAAAACAAGTCATCAGTTGGGGAAAAGTAAAGTTCTTACTCTATTTTAGTTCACTGTAAAATATTTTGCAGACAGCATCTGGCCATGATAATTTGTATCTCCTTGTATTTGGCCATCCATGCTACTAGGAAATCCTCTTCAGAAAGGCAGGAGAGTCCAGAGCCTCAGTCAGTCATAGATAATTCTCATTCTCTTAAAAGGAAAATGTAAGCTATAATGACAATATCCTTGAATAAATGGCTAATTTACACTAAAAGTATGTATCGTGGGGCTACAATAAGTGAAGGGCTATTTGGGACATTGGGATGTAGCATGAGCCACAGACAAAACTCTCTATGTTACATTCTAGTAGAGGGAAAGAGATGAAAAGCAAATACATGAAAGTCTTCATTGGCCAGATGCTAAAGAGTACTAGGATAAGGAACAAAGTGTGGAGGGGATGGGTGTTTAGGTATATGTGTGTGAAGGGGGATGCAATCTAAAATAGAGTGGGAAGCATTTGGTCATTCTGAAAAATGGGAAGGTCTTGCTGAAAAGGTGACATTTGAAGAAAGAACTAAAAGAGGTGAGGGAGAGAGCCATGAGCGTGGAGCCCTTAAGGGACAGCTCGCTGGCGCATTTGTTGAGGGCCCAGCAAGAACAGAGTAGCTGAAGAGAGTGGAGGAGAAGAGAGGGTGTGAGGTCCCAGAGCACCAGAGCGAGCAGGGACTTGGAGAGCATTACAAGGAATTTAGCTTCTACTTACAGTTAGATAAGAAGCCATTGGAGGGTTTTAAACAGAGGAATGACATGGCATTGCATCCATTTGAAGAAGGAGACTAGCTACTTTTGGAAAATAGAATTATGGGAGAGAAGCAAAGACAGAAGCAGTGAAGCCTCCAATAAGGAGGTTGTTGCAGAAATCCAAGCGAGAGATGACTAGAGATTTGCTCAGACTGGTAGCCATGGAGAAGAAGAGCAGTGGCTAGATTCTGACTATATTCTGAAGGATGAGAAAACAAAATTTCCTCATGCATTCTGTGTGGAGTGTGAGACAAAGAAAGGTGTCCAGGAAGACTCCAATGTCTTTGGCTTGAGTAGCTATAGTGACATCTCTCGGAAGCTAAGCAGGGTTTGGCCTGGTTAGTACTTGGATGGGAGACATCATTGCTATTTTTCTGAGATGAGGAAGACATTTGGAGGAATAATTTTGAGGATGAAGACTAGGAGTTTGATTTATATATATATATATAATATTAAAATTGAGATGCCTAGTAGACATCAAAATGGAGAAGACAAATCAATAACTGAAGTCAAAGGAATATTTCTGGGTTATATGAATTTGACAATCATCAACATAACTAAAGTTTTTAAGACATGCAAATTATTGAGATTCTGCAAAGGAGTAAGTGTAGACAGAAAACAGAATAAGCAAAAAGAATGAGCTTTGGCACCCTTGCAATGTTTAAATGTCTGGAGCATGAGAAGAAATAAGTGAAGGAAAGTGAGAAGGAGCCGCTAATGAGAAAGAAAAAGCTGAGCTGAAAGTCAAGTAAAGAAAGAAACAACGGTGATATAGCACCTCTTGTATTATCCTGGATAGAGCTGGAACCCATTCTATTAAGTGAAGTATCCCAAGAATGGAAAAATAAGCACACCATGTACTCACCAGCAAATTGGTATTAACTGATCAACACCTAAGTGGTCATATAGGAATAACATTTATCGGGTGTCGGGCAGGTGGGGGGGAGGGGATGGGTATATACATACATAATGAGTGTGATGCGCACCAACTGGGGGGTGGACACGCTTGAAGCTCTGACTCGAGGGGCGAGCGGGGGCAAGGGCAACATATGTAACCTTAACATTTGTACCCCCATAATATGCTGGAGAAAAGAAAGTATATTGAATAAAGAGATGATCTATAACAGATCAATCATGACTGAGAGGTCAAATGAAATCAGGACAGCTAAGAACTGACCACTGGATGTAAAATATGGAGCTTGTTGGTGAGTAGTTTCCATAGAGTAGTGGAGACAGCATATTAAGTAATTCATTCAATGTCACTAGCTAAATAACATGATTATCAGAATTAAGACGTAAAATTATTATACACTCTATTTGCTCCAGATCCACTACTCCCTCAGAATCATCTTGTCCCTTTAGGTGGAAGAGTGAGCGAATTTCTTATGGCTCTTGTTGCATTTATTCCATGACATTTACTATGCATACTAGTTGATAAATTTGTGCTTGGGAATGGAAAATCTGAGAGTGATAATAAACCCCAAATTTTTCATTATTCTGGCAAATTAAAATCTCTGCTTACAATGAAGAAGGTTTAAGAAAAGGGAAAAAAAAAGTAAAATCATGGAAACATAGCTTTTATGAAGTTAAAAAGATTTTAGAGATCAAACATTATGACAATCTCAATTTATAAATAAGTTACTGGGGCCCAGAGAAATAGGTGACTTTCCTGCGTCAGCTGAATTAGTGACAGGAGAACACAGAGCTCCTGGTTTAGAATCTGGTGTTCCTTTCAGTGCGATTAAACACATAATGGATAGGAATTATAATAGATTCTGAATGTACAGAGAGAATTACAAGTTCCCCTTGATTAATGTGGCTTTGGAGTACTTTTAATGATATTTACTTTAAAGTCAGATAGATAGGGGGTTTGGGGGTGGTAAACTCACAACTAATGGACACGGTGAGTATTGTGGGGGCGGGAAGGGCACGTCTCAAATCATGGTTGGGATGTGGCAAAGTCGTAACGTGTAACCAAAATATTTGTACTCCCATAATTTCCTGAAAAAAAAAGTCGGATAGAAAATGCTAATTTTTATTGTAGTAAATATTATATGAAATATTTACTTCAAATAGAAATCTACATGAAGCTTTTACCATTACTATTATCATTCATATGAGATATTTTTCTCCATTTCCTTCATTCTCTTCATTTGCTTGAATGCACTGCAGCTTTTCTTCACATTTCTCTTTACAAAGGTGGTCACAAGGGTGAGTGTTTTGGGTCCCCAGAGTGGGCAGCTTGTCCTTTCTGACTCAATGTCTTCTGTCTCATCTGTCATTCTTCCTGGGCCTCTGCCATTGTGAGTTCACTCTTCCAACTCCTTGAGAAGGTCTAAGGGATTGCTCTCCACGTTGCTAGCTAGGAGAAGAAGTGGGAATGAGAAAACAAGAGGAAGAAGGAAGTTTAGGAGGACAAGCCTGAAGAGGTATCTGGGTTGTGAGAAAAATCAAAAGAAGAGAGAAGGTAAGGTCTATACACCCCTGTGAAGCCTCCGAGACAAATACTTCTCGTTGACTGTGTTGTAAAGAGCCGATCCCAGAGGTGATAAGGGATGAACATGAGAATCGACAACCTCAAGACTCCTCATGGAAACCAAGATTGGACTCAATGAGAACACTTTCTATGGGAGGTTGCTTCACTAATTTGTGGCGGAGAAATAAGAAGGGCACAGGACATTCTCATACTTGTTTCATCTCCTCTAAAATCTGCTTTTGTTCCACATTTGGACTCCACAGAGTTCCTTTGATATTGAAATCTGTTCCAGGGTTCATTGGTTTTTAAAAATACTTTGTATACATTAGTGGTCTCATTAATTTAAATACAGAAAGCTGTGACCTGAGAATGAGAATAAATTATAGACTAGTCATGAAATCTTCATTTTTCACTATGCCATACCATTGACCTGGTAGCGTTTAGAATTGAGGGATGATGTTCAAGTTTGAAAGATTGATTATACATTGATTGTGAGAAAGAACAAAGCTCCCCTCCCTCACCTCAAACGAGAGGCCCCAACATATAATATAAAGAACACAGAGCTAGGCAGAAATCTTCTTTGAATCTCTGATTTCTACTTATTATGTGGTTTGAATAAATTACAAAAAAATTTATGTGAATTTCTTTAAAGTTCTTGGTTGTTTCATCTGGGTTAACCATAGTTAACACCATATCTCTAATAGTTCAGATAGACTAGAAAGTTAGCTTGACCATAACTTGATCAAAGACATCAGACAAATGCCTTAAAGCCTTATCATTTTACATGACACTATAAATAATTGAGATTCCATGATTGGTATTTTAAAAATTGGTTTATTCTATCTTCCACAATTTTGACTATAACAAAGGCAAGCTCAACTTATTTCCCATCACTCGATTTAAAATGCTCTTTTCACTGTCACTGTGAATAAAACTGATAACTCCCATTTGATATGTGACCAAATGTTTGTTTGATGAAGGTCAAATACACTGAGTAGGCCCATTGGCCTTCAACTATCTCTTCTATTGACCTGAAAGAATGTCGGAAATTCTACTTGCAGAGATGATAGTTTGGGTTAAAGCTGTTTCGATGATATGTTCAAAATTTTTGGAAAGAAAACGTGTAAGGGTATCATCAGACAATGATTATGTTGCAAAGTAGTTGAGTAATTCATTCAACAAATGCATACAGAATACAGTGTCTGTCTGCAAGACCCTGCAGGGTTGGGGTGTTAGAGTAAACAAAAACAAGCATCCTCTTTGCTTTCTGGAGCTTATGGTTTTCTGGAGGAGACAGATACTCAAACAATTCGGCTAATAAGTGTATGATACACCAACATAAGTTTTCAGAAGAAAAAGAGTCTTGTTTTACAAAGAAAAGTGGCCTAGATTTTGGAGTTAGGGAAGGTTTTCTTGAGATAGTGACCCTGAAACTGAGAATGGAAAAATGAGGAAGTAATTTGGCCCCAAGGAGGAAAGGAAAGGACCAGAGGAAAAGAGACAAATATGTCCAGAAGCCCTTTAATGGGAGAAAGCATTGCATGTTGGAGTAAAGAGAGAAAACCAGGAGCTCAGAGACAGGAAAAAAACAACAACAGTAGTAGATGAAGCTGGAGAAGGAAAAGTAACCAAAAAAATCCACATTTATATAACTCTTAAGAAAATCAACACTTACCTAACTTTTGATATACACGAGGCATTGATTTTAAGTGATTTATATCAATTACTCCATTTAGTCTTTGCAAGAGCTGCTACAAGTTAGATATTATTGTTATCCTCATTTTTGGAGATTAAAAAACTGAGGCACAGAGACATCAAAATATTGTTGATAATAAGGTAGATGTGATAAGGGGAGAAAGTGAGAGTTTTTCTGGTGGTTTCTTTTTTCTTAGTGAACAAGAAAGCAAGGTGATCAGATGAGAGGAAGGAAGAGGAGACTTAGAACTTGAGGAGAGAAGAAACAGTGTAAATAGTCACTTAAGAGAGTTAGAGAGTGAATGAAACAGGATATAAGATGCTGGTCAGCACAGATTCATTTAATACTCGTACTATCCCTATGAGGTAGAAATTATTATACCCATTTTATAGGTGAGAAAACAGAAGCATAGAAATGTTGCATATCCTTACTCAAAGCCACAGTGTTAGTAAGTGGAAAGGAATTTACCTTTTGGGGCTTTAAAGCCAAGTGAGTCTTTATCCTAACACACATTGAAAACTACTGAAGCATTTTGAACAGGCACATGACATGATCAGGTTTGCATATTGAAAAGATCACACTTTTTAGAGTGTAGCCAAAGAGAGCCCATGGTAGGTTGGACTACGATGGAAGCAGAAAAGCTGGTGAGAAGTGGATAGGATACGTCTTGGAGGTAAAATAAGAATATTTAGTGATGGATTGATTATGGAGGATGCCAGTGATGATACTAACTTTCAGATTTGCAATGCTGAATGGATGCTGGTGTCATTAGCTAAGACAGAGTTGGGGAAAAAGCACTTTAAGTCTTGTATGGATTGATTTTAGGGGGTGGCTTTGAGCTCTTCCAATGAAGACATTGAGTAGAAACTTGACTGTAAAGGTTTGTTGTGCAGATGGCTGGAAATACAAAATGTGAGGCATAATATAGTGATCATTAAACCATAACTGAAGATGAGATGGCTTTGGAACAAGCATAGTTACAGGAAAAGAGGGTGTAGGATAAATACCTTGACACCAACCAAAATTTAAAGGCTGCATGTAAGAGGATGTGCCTACAAGTTGCCAGAGACCTAGGAAGACATTAAGAAAACTGTTGCATTAGGGAGCTAAATAGAATAGTTCAAGGGGGAAGATGTGGTCAACACTGCCAAATGTTGTTGAGAGGGCAAATAAGATGAGGAACCAAAGTATCCGTTGGATATAGAACTGGTGAAATTGTTGGAGATATTAGTCAGCTATTTCAGTAGAATAATAAAGGCAGAGGCTAGAATTGGGATGTGTTAGATAAGTTGGAGGCAAGAAAATTGGCACAAGAAGTCCAGATAAACCTTGAAGTTTGGCTGAAAATGGAATTGGGAATGGAGGTGAGAGGAGGAACATGTGGGATGTAGAACTGAGGGTAGGATTTTTCAAAAAGGAGATACTTGAAATTGTTTAAATATCAAAAGGAAGCTTCCAGTTGACATAGATGGGGTCAGTTTATGTGGATATTAAAGAGATATTGTGAGATGGGAGATTCCCAAATGCAGATAAAGGGATTATATCGGCAGCAGGATACTTCTAACATAAGAGAACACAGACATACAGATAGGTTTGTCCAGGTCTTTTGCATGTTTGTCTGTTAGTATTTTCTCTTTTGTATTAACTTGAAAGAGTGCTATACTATTCTATACTCCCACCTTTTATTATATATGTTGCATACATTTCTGGAATGTTTATCTTTTAATTTTAATTAATATGTGATTTATGACATATACAAATTTTCAATATTTCTCTTTGGTTTATTTTATCAAATGTTCCTTCATGGCTTTTACATGGGCTATTCTGCATAACAAGAACTTCATTTGCTTCGACGAAAATAGATATAGACCTCCTTCAATAACTTTTTCTAAGACATTCCTGATAGTTTTCACTTTTGAAGTTTTAATGCATCTGGAATCATATTTATACTAGACATGAAGTAGATATCTATGCCCAGCCCACCTCTACCACTAGCACCTTGATTCTTGTCTTTAATTAGTACACAGTGTCCTACCTCCAGGTTTTAGCTTTAAGCACCTAAGACATTGTGTAACTTTGTTAAGGAACACTTCCTTGGGCTGAATCAAAACCACCTGTCTATCTGTTAGGTCCTCATCCTTGCAGTGGAGAAAAGGAGGAAGAGAGGTGCACATCTCTCCAGCACTCGTCTTCTTCCACCCGAATCATTCACAATGTTTTATGGGTGTACATTTTTGATGATTTTACTCGTTTCTCAGATTGAAGGTATGTCTTACTTTTTTTTATCATGGCTTTCATGTTATGAGGTTCATATTTCTTTAGTCACAGACTTTAAATTATAAGTGATAAAAACAATAACATCACAACTAATGTGATAGCGCATAAATGGAAGTTATTGGTGATTTTACTGAGAACATAGCCTAGAACTTGGACTAGGTTATGACTAATCATGACATTCTATGAGTCTACATAATGCCATATCACTCTTAAACACTTTGGATCCATGGTACAAGAAGGAGGGGACATGTACCCGAATACTTACAACACAGCAGGCACTGTGCTAGCCATTAGCCACTCGTATGTTAGAATGTTTAAAGTTCAATATTAATGTCTTCACCTTATGGATAAGGAAAATGAGGCTAATATTTATAGATAAGAGAGGTTAGGTATGCTACTCATGGTCACACAGCTAATTAACTGGTAAAACCTTTCTGATTCGAATCAGAGCATGTTCCAAAAAGCCCATGACCTCTCCTCTTTATTGCTCTTTAAAAAAACACACCTTAATTAAGCAGGGTTTGCCTCACAGATGACTACCATTGCGATAGGACGTGAATAGAAGATTATGTTTAGCACTCATTCAGGGCTACCTAAAACTCTCTGACAAGTGAAAGCCTTATACTTAACTATGGGAGGTAAGACTTCACATGCAAATCCCTGCAAGACCAAATTCAGTAATTTACACTGAAACAGGCTTTGACGGGAGGCGGAATCCAGAGACAGGCATACGGAGAACGAGAAGACAAAGATGCCAACTGCAGAGCAAGGCGAAAATGTGGAAGATGCCGAGGAATGCTGATTTCTTTGCCTCCTTTCCAATTTTGCTTACACTTTCCTGATTCTCAAATATCAGTTTCAATGTCTTTGCATATGAAGTTGGAATATTTCATAGGGTTGCTGTACACGGCTGCTAACTGGGGCAAGTGAACCGTATGAGCACAATTCTCTCTTTCAGTCACAGTGGATGAGTGTTAATTGTCAGATGGATTTTCCTCCTCCTGTTTCCATGCAGAAAAGGTCATCCTTGGAGTACAGGGTCAACAACTGGTTCGTCCTAAAAGGCTTCCTCTGATCCATAAGCGAGATGTTGGACACGCCCATGATGATGGCATGCCGGTACAGGTTTTGATTTAATAAATAAGATTTCTTTGCTTTCACAGGCATGTAGAAAGCTGTCTCTGGCCCCAACCAGAAGTAGGTAGGAAGAGAGGAGTCTCATAGAAAACAAACAGGACTAAAGTACAGGGTTTAGGGGTACCATTTTGAATTTTCCAGTTTACAGAGGGGTTCCACAAACAGCTTTCCAGGCTGACTTAAAACACTCTCCTTTGTTCTGAGCTGGTGCCTGTGCAATGCTCTCTTGAGCATGTTGCTTTCCCTGAGATCTGATAGGCAGCTTTATTCGCTTTACGGAGTCTGCAGCAAAGTTGGACGACTTTCACAGGGACAAAAAGGCTCGCTCGACCGGTTTCTCATGAGGATCTTTATTCAGGTGTTAAAATTAAAAACATTAAAAATATTATTTTCAAAAGCAATGAATATGTATTCTAAAAAATAGATATACCTAAGAGGGGACAAGTTTCAAAATTAGGCTATTTTCAATGCCTGCTGTTGCAAAACAAATGAGATGAATGTCTTTAGATATTTACGTCAGGAGACATTTGCATTTTAAGCCGTGGGTTTTTAACTTGCAATCAAGACAGCCCTAACTAATGCATACCTGTCATTCATCAAATACAAAACTGCCCTCTCCCTGTCTCATGGCTGCCCCTCCTGAGACACTCCTGGCCGGAGTGGCACAATTAAACAAGTTAAGTATGTCAGAAACCTGGGCTCTTTCTTGAGCCATTTACCTCCCCCATCAAACAGTCACCGAGCCTTACAGATTCCAGCATGTAAATATCTTTTGAAATTATCTATCCCTTTTCTGCCCCTGCTCAAATTACCTGCATTCATTAACAGCCTTCAAATGGTTTTCCTGTCTACAGTACTGATTTTTGTTCACCTGTTATCAATGTTAAGTAAGCCTTCTAAAGTACCATGCTTATCTCTGCATGTTTCTGCCTAGACCAGGCGTCCTCAAACTACGGCCCGCGGGCCACATGTGGCCCGCCGAGGACATTTATCCAGCCTGCCGGGTGTTTTTGCCCGTTTTGTTTTTTTACTTCAAAATAAGATATGTGCAGTGTGCATAGGAATTTGTTCATAGTTTTTTTTTTTTTTTTAAACTATAGTCCGGCCCTCCAACGGTCTGAGGGACAGTGAACTAGCCCCCTGTTTAAAAAGTTTGAGGACCCCTGGGACCCTTTGCTTCTCGTTGCTCTTAGGGTAAGGTCTAAATCCTTGACTTGCTAGGCTGTGCATTCATCTCCTTCCTACCTTTTAATCTCATTTCTATTCAATAGATACTTGGTTTTCCAGCAGTGTTGAATTTCTCTCTGTTCCTCAAACATGTCAAACTGCTTCCTACCTCAGGGCCTTGGCATGTGCTGTTTCCTGCCCCTGAATCTTCCTTTCAATATTCCTGGCACAGTCCTTGCTTTTCTATTACAAGGCTACTCAATTCCATGTGTTTGGTTTTCCATTTTTCTTCTTTGTCAAGCTGGGGGCTTCCATGAGGGCTGGGACCTCCAACTGGTACCACTTTGTATTTTCCATGTTATCCCTGTGCCTGAAATAGCAGCTGTTGAATAAATGAATGAACGATAAACTCACAGAAATGTGCAACACATATGACTGACAATTGTGAACCTTAAATTATAAAGAACTTTTATGAATCATAAATAAAATACCACAAAAGAAAATGGTGAAAGAACATGAATCAGAAATTCACATGAAAACTACAAATAACTAAATAAACAAAAGAAAAATATAAATGCCAGTGGTCATCCAAGAAAACAATTTATCACAATAAGTTATCATTTCATTGTCTGCAAGATTTTAATTAATAATAGTATCTATTTTTTTCTTTTTTTTTATTTCAGCATATTATGGGGGTACAAATATTACAGTTATGTATATTGCTCATGCCCCCCTCCCCCCTCGAGGCAGAGCCTCAAGCATGACCATACCCCATACATTGCACATCTCACTCATTATGTGTGTATATACCCATCCCCTCCTCCTCCCTCCCACCCGCCCGACACCCGATAAATGTTATTCCTATATGTCCACTTAGGTGTTGATCCATTAATACCAATTTGCTGGTGAGTACATGTGGTGCTTGTTTTTCCATTCTTGAGATACTTCACTTAGTAGAATGGGTTC
>CAUYPO010104653.1:0-24617 GCA_963574435.1 Cheirogaleus major
TCCCAGCTACTCGGGAGGCTGAGGCAGAAGGATTGCTTGAGCCCAGGAGTTTGAGGTTGCTGTGAGCTAGGCTGATGCCACAGCACTCACTCTAGCCTGGGCAACAGAGTGAGACTCTGTCTCAAAAAAAAAAAAAAAAAAGAAATGGGACAGTCCGGCTGGCATCACTCATTTCAACATGTATTGATTTGTTGAGCAACTGCTACGGACAAGGCATTGACTTATCCAAGAGGCTGGTTATTTCTATTAGTGGGTAATGGGGGGAGCATTGGCCCAATAGGCAAGAAGTTCTAATCCTGGGTTTTTACAAACTCATTTTATGCATGATCTTCAGCTAGTTCATCAGACCTTCAGTTTCTTCATCTACAAAATGAGAGGGATTATTTTTATATTAAAAAAAAAATGGTATGTACGCACACTACATTCAAGGAAAACAGAGTCTAGAAGGATAGCCACCGATATCTTAACTTGGGTTTTCTTCTCTTGGCTTCTTTATTTTTGAATTTTTATAAAATAACCATGTATGCTATTTAAAAAGTTATAATTATTTTTAATGAGAGGAGCAGACTGTGTAACTCTGAGCCCCTTTTAACTTCGAAGACATCTATGATTTCATGTAGCAGGACTGGGTAGGACAGGGCAGGACAGTGGATCCTTGGTTATTCTGAGACAGAATCCCTTTTGTCTGCTTTCGCGCCCTGACTTTTGTCTGTTTCTCTGCTCATTTGCATTTCTACCCTAGAGGGGGCAGCAGAGAGGACTACGTTTCAGCAATGCGGAAATGGTGCTAAAACTTTTTAACTTGAAAAGGTTTTTGTGTTTTTTTTTTTCATTTTAACTAGTGTTACTAATGACTTTTAATTATACTATATTTTTTCTGACTTATTTGGCCATTAATTAAATGTGAGCTCTCTACTGTTATGCAGAAGTGGTTTAAAAGAAAAGAAAATTAACACCGAAACTGCATTGCTTTTGTTCCTGTTTCTGCCTTGTTTCTTTTTGCCCTACTTACAGGTACCGTGAGGGTCCACTGAATTTTCATCCATCATAGACCGCTCTCTTCTCTTTTTCTTCTACTCCATCTATTCCAGTCTGTCTGGAATCCCGAGCTTTTTCCATCTACCTCTCTGCCCAGATCTGCTGGAATGGGGGTTGAAACACCCTGCTGCTGGTTTTTTGTGACCCACAAGCTAAGAATGTTTTTTTTTACATTTTAAAATAATTAAGAAAAAATATCAAAAGAAGAGTAATATTTCATGACACGTGAAAATTATATGAAAAATTCAGATTTTGGTGTTCATAAAGTTTTATTGGAACAGAACCGTACTCGTATTTACATGTTATCTATGGCAGCCTTCGAACTACAATGGCAGGTTGAGAAGTTGCAAGAGAAACTATGCGGACCGTAAAGACCATTTACTGTTCGGTCCTTTAGAGAAAACGTCTGCCAGAACTCCTCTGCTGAGGACTCCTTTTTCATTGCCTGTCTTAGACCTAAGACCCGTTCAGATGTGCTAACTAGTTCAACAGCTGCTTTATCAAGTGCCTATAACATCCCAAATGCACCATGCTAGACACAGGTATCCAGAGATGAACAGGATGCCTTCCCTGTTAGGAGGGAGGAGCTCAATGCCTAGAGGGTGGGCATGTCCACAGGTAAACTGGAGCCCAGTTGTGTGTGCTAGTGCCTAGGTGTGAGTGAGGTGTTGTAGGAAGTCAGAAGTGGAGCCTGACTCTGCTTGGGAAGGCAGGAAGAGAGGAGGTTATCATTAGATAACAGATAACAAAGCCTGGACAGCCTAAAGCTGCATTTTTTCTTTCTATGTTGGTTAGTTTTAATTATAGCACTGGAATTGCTCCGTTAAAGTTAATTGTTCCCTAGAATAAGAATTGTCATAATTTTAACAAGTGTGCCTTTATCATTCCAACTGCACATAAAGATTATTACTCTATGATAGGGTCAACATTTTACAAAGCTATGTAAATACTGTATACAATGATATTAGTTTATTAAAATATAAAATTTTCTTTTAAGAATCACTAGGCTAGATAGCCCATGATTCTTATGAGCAAGGGGGAATAAACTTTTAGGTTAAAATTGCAATTTTCATTTGCTGTAAGTTTTTTTTTTAAAATGTTTCTCACTATGTTTAACGAAGGCTTAATTACCATACTAGGGATGTTTGTTTTTCGTATACAAAGGAGATCACTGGGCCCCATTCAAGGTCTCCTGAATCATAATGTGAGAGGGAGCAGGGATTTCTATTTTTAATAAGCTCCCAAGTGATTTCTATCTATATTAAAGTCTGGGATCTGTTACTAAGCATAATATTGATTAAAGGTGCATTTTAAAAGTTATTATTAACTTTTGTTTTTTAAACTTTTTCTTTTCTGTCATCTCTGTCAGGCCGTATAATACACCAAGCTTTTTAAAGTTCTCCAGAGGAGGCAGTGACCTGTTCCGGAAAGATCCCTGATTTTCCACAACATGCCCTCTCTCCCTCTTCTCTTCCTTTCTTTTTTATTTTGGAAAAAGAGCAAAATGTACAAAAAATAATTTGGAATAGATATTTGTTTTGCAGTATGTACTTTTTCATGTATATATTTATAATACATGGATATATATTTATATGACAGTTAACATTTGTCATATTTGTTCCTCGCCCTCAAATGTTAATATTGAAATCCTCCTCTCTGCCCCATTCTATTTCCTTTGCCCTCCAGTGGATGGCATTAACATGAATTTTAGTGTATATCCTTTTGAACTATGTTTTGATACTTTAAAAGTGATTTCTTGTGCCCAAATATAGACATCTGGTATTTGTGTGTATTGTCATTTCCAAAAATGGTATGAGAGAGTGTATACCCTCACATTTTTCAGCTTGTGTTTTTGACTCAATTTTATCTTTTTGAGATAAATCCTAGTTCATTCCTTTAAATGCTGTGTAAATATGCCGTACATTATTTATCCCTTTCTCCACTGACAGGCGGGCAGGGTTGTTTCTAAATTTTTTACCATTATAAACAGTGCTGCAGCGAACATCCTTGCAAACATCCTTTCGCACATGTCTGAGTTTTGGCAAGATGCATCGTTACCTAGGAATGGAATTGCAAGGATATGCATAGCTTCTGTTTTTCTAGATATTGCCAAATTATTCTCTCATGATGGCTGAATCCATTTATATGCCTGACATATTTTTCATTTTGGATCACAGTGAAAAATCCATAGCTAGATATGGATACAGAGTACTTCAGATGGCAATGACTGTGTCCCAGACATTTTTGAATGCATCAAATTGTGGGAGCCGGTAATTACCATTTAACCTGAACTGTAAAGATTGCAGCAGGTCAGCTAGGTGTCAGGGGTTGGAGTGGAGGTTGGTGGAATTGTGTTCCAGGTGGAGAATTGGAACAGCTTGGCTAGAGACCTCAAATATCAGGGAAGAAAAGAGAACCGAGGAACCCCAAAGGGTTGAATATCTTCATGGGATTATGGATGGGCTGATGTGGAACCACCCAGAGAGATCTGACACACAAACACCCCAGCACCTGTCCTTCTCATTGTCCTCACTGGGACTTTGGCAGGTCCTGCTTGTTCAAAAATGTAAAGGCTCTTAAATCTCTGCCACAAGCCTCCATAAAATAGCCCTATCGGAGGCCAAGCACAGCAGACACAACTCATAAAGAGCTCACTGTAGATGACTAGGGCTCCCGGCCTGAGTGGGTCTCCATGGCTATAGGATGCCACCTTTCTTGGCTTGCAAAGATGATAAGGCCCTGCTAGTGTCTTTGTAGAAGTCTCTTTTGAGGATGGGTCTGAAATTTCAGGCTGGCATGAGCAATTTCTAAAAGTAAACTGTGCAAAGAGAAGCTATCTTTTCAACTCTGGGTCTGCATAGCCATCTGGACCACCTAGAGGGGTCGAAGGTCAGGAGCTCCTGCTGCTCTGCAGCCTCTCAGGAATGGGGGAGGGGTCCCTCGCTGTTGGTGCCTGGGCTGTCCTCTTGTGGGATGCAGGCTGAGCATCCCTGGTTTCCAGGAATATCCTTAAGCGCCTGATTGCTTCTCACCTTTGCTGCCTGCCTCTCAAGGCCAGTTAGTCTCTGCACGCCCTCTCATATGTTTTACCACCACTGAAATGAACCAACAAAATACGATGCTTTCCTACCTTCTGTGACTGGACTGGAAGAAGGGAGAGAGGAAGGATGGAAGGAAGGTAGCAAGTGAATGAAGAGAGAAAGAAAAATCTTAACAAAGATTAGGTTCCTGCATTACCCAACCAATAATGCTATGGTAACTCGATAAAAAATGAAGTTCAGCTGCTTGTGAAGTCGGTCAGGACACCAAGATGATGTGTTAGCAGGGCTGGGCCTAGGGTAAGGCAAGAGAGAAAAAATTCGAGGAGGCAATAACCTTCAGCAATCCTGAAAGTCACACCAGTCCTGGCCCTGGGTGGGTTTAAATCCCCATTGTGGGGTCAGCACCCAGGCTTGAGTTCTTCCTCTTACTCCTTTAGCTGCAGACACGGATGGACATTACTAGAGAAAAGGTGGGTTCAGTCTGTCTTATTTGCCATCAAAGATCATAGCTGGTATTTTGTAGCTGTCAATGGGAAAAAGAGTTGCAGATACAGAATTACATTTTAGAGAGAACTTTTCAGGAATGTGTCTGTTGCCACTTAGCATGGATAATTGAAAATTGCCCCCCTTCCTTTAACATGAGTAATTGAAAGCTGGCTCTGTACAACTGTGGCAAAATAGGAACAGGTGGGTCTGATTTGCTTAGGAACTAGAAACTCAACTTTAGAGATTTCTTAGCATCTGAGCTCTCTGGGTTCTTAAGTACTTTCTGGATGGCTGACTGGCGAGGCAGGTGTTGCTGTGGTGGAGCCACTAAGCTTACATGTTTGTTTTGAGGAACCAATCTTGCATTCGTGTACATGATCCCCTGACCATGCTCTGAAAACGCAGAGTAATTTTTAGCTGAACTGGGCAAGAATAATATTGGCCATGGAAGAGGTGCTGGGATTATCATCTTATCTCAGGTTTAGCTTTTCCTGTTCTTTTGCAAAACCAGTCAGCAGAAGACCTTTCCCTCCCTCCTTTAACTTGTGCTTTGCTGGACAAAGTCAATTTGGAAAGAGTAGAAGGATGGGAGGGCACAAAGGATCTGTGGAGTTGGACAACAAAACAAGTTAGGTGGAGAAAAATTTTTTTTCTCTGTTTTGCTGTACTGTGAAGTAAGCTCTTTCTCCTTTGGAGACTGCTGGAACAGAGACCTCCCCATCTTTCTGCTTCTCTATTTCTGTCCTCCCCCGTGTGTCTGTAAACACCTTTGTTTGCCAGCTTTCACTGTCGCCTTTGCTACCAGGCTAAGAGTCTTTGGTCTTCGCACTTAGAATAGGAGAAAGGCAGATGGGGAGATCACCCAGGAAGCTCGATTTGCCATTTCAGAGTTAGCCATGCTGTGCAGCTAATTTGATTATCACATTTAAGTGAAAACACCTGCAGGGTCTGCCAGACACAGGACAGCCGGCCTGGCATTGTCGGCCCCATACAAACCCTTCTCACTGTCAGACTGGATTAAATAAATATGTTTTTAAACGTATGTGCCTTGTTCAGGCCTTGGAGCAAGTGCTTGTATCGTCTCAGTGGCTCCTTGGGATAGAGCTACGTGTACACTGGGCCTGTTTTGCTTTTGGACTACAGCCTTAGCATGGTAGGATCTGTGGAGATTGACCCAGTGGTGCCGGGTGCCTGGGGAAAGTGAGCTTGCTTGAGACAACCTTTGCAGGGCCGGGGGCGGGGGGTGGGGGGGAGCCAGAGATAGGAGATGAGATGCAAAATTCTCCTGATGCCCGAAGCCTAGGCTCATATTGCCTCACGTGGTCTTCTCCCTCTTTGAAAGACCAGCCAGCCGTCACATAGCGCCGGGGCACCTGGATGGGGAGGATCTGACGTGGAGCCTTAGGAGTGTGACCTACTTCGGGAGGATGGGGACTTTGAACGACTCGAACATGAGTTCCTATGGCCATTCTAGCAATAGCCCTCTCGTCCTTCTGTCGCCTGTAAGATGGGAGTTGGCCTGTTCTTTGAAGGACTGCTAGGATTCTTTCACTTACTCATTCTTCCGATATTGGGATAGCTATCATATGCCAAGTGCCATCTATTCTAGGGATGGGTATATAGTGGTGCCCAAAACAAATAAATTCCCTGCTGTTCTGGAGCTTGAATTTTAATTGAGGAAAGAAGCAGATATTTATAAATATTCATTAAGCACCTACTCTGTATTTATGATCTGTAGAATACAGTGGTGAATTAAAAATTATGATATAAAAGTATAGACTAAATTTATTATAAAGGTGACTTTAGGCAGTGTCAGGTGCGCTCGGGTCAGGGTGAGTGGTTAGGGTGTTGGGGATGGACGAGGAGCCATGTTAGATCCAGTGGTCAGGGAAGGCCTCTCAAGGAGGTGACATTTAAGCCACCACCTGCATGATGTGAGAGAGCAAAGCCATGTGAAGAGTTAGAGGAAGGTCCTTCCAGGAAGGAGCAGCAGGTGCAAAGACCCTGAGAAAGGAACTTGCTTGCCATATTAAAGGCACAGTAAGAAGGGCAGTGTGGCATAGCTGAATTTGGAGAGCTAAGCAGGGGTTTGGTGGCCACAGCAAGAAGTTTGAATTCCATTCTAATTGTAATGGGGAGCCCCAGGGGGTTCAGGGGGACAGTGACGTGATCTGTGGTGGGTGGTGGTGGTGGTTCAGTTCCCAAGGTCACCTTGCCACTCTGGAGAATGAGCAGAATGGGGGCCAGAGTGGAGTCCGAGGTGGGGGCTGCTGCAGTCGTGCAGATGGAAGGTGCTGGGCTGGGCTAGGGTGGCCGTGGTGGACGTGCTGAGAAGTGGGCATGGCTGGGATATGTTTTTGAAAATAAGGCCAACAGGATTAACTGATGGGCTAGAAGCAGCATGGAGAGGAATGAAGGGTGACTCCTGGCAGCTTCTGTGGGGGAGAAAGAGAGGTCTTGTTTTGTTTTATTGATGTGGTGGGACAGGTGGGTGTCAGGGGTGAAGCTATCAAGAGTTGTATTAAGAGCTGTCGGTGCATGGATCGTTTTTCTTTCCTCTGTATCAACCGTGAGACTGATGAGCTCGCTGAAGGTAGAGGAGGAGAGGTCCCAGGACAGAGTCCTGCGGCACCACAGCATTTAAAAGTGGGGAGAGGAGGAGAGTCTAGCAGTGAAGACAAGAAGGAACAGCCATGATCAGAGCAGAGCTCCTGGGACTCACACCTTAGAAAATAAACCAAAGCCGAACTTTGAAAGACTAAGCCTGCTGTTTGTGGAATCAATTGCTTGGTTTATTTAAGGTAATGACCCATGTTTTCCACCGATGAGATTGGAAACGACACAGTGTTTAATAGTGGAAGCCCTAGGGTCGCATATAACTGAGTTCAAATTCCAGTTATAGCATCAGCCGGGGGACCTCCTATAGATTACCTGCCATCTGAGGGTGGTGAGGACAGAGGTGTCCTCCTTTATAACATGGGGAGAACAATGGGATACACCTCAGAGTCATGTCGTGAATATTGAGTTGATGCATGTAAAGCACACGTCCAGTTTCTGGACTCAGAAGTGGCAGCTTTGACCTCATTAACTCTTTCTCCCGGTTTTCACCAGACATGTTTGATACTTTGTCGAATATTGCATTTTGTACTTTGCATTTTTGGGTCTTCCTTTGCTATTTATAACTTACGATTGGTGTCTGTTGCTGGCTCTCGGCTTGGTGGTAATGCCCTGATTGCGTTAGCCTTGACACTTGCCCCAGTCCCCAAGACAGTAATTTTGCCACCCTGAAGTGTTAGGAGAAATTCTTTCAGGGTCAATGAACAGCGTATCCTCTTTGGACTGTCGCAAGAATATGCAGTTGTATTTACTCTTGCCATACAGAGAGAAAAGTTCCCCCGTCACTATTTGTCTTTGCTCAGAAGTTGTGGGGAATAACAATTTATGCCCAGGAATTTATGAGGAACATAAGGAATTGAATAATAAAATCACCTTGCATTTGTTGAAGACCTAATATATGTCCGATGCCTTAGATTTCTAGTATCTACTATCATTGCAAAAATCCCCAAAAGCAGATATCGGGATTTCTAATATACAGAGAAAATTGAGATTCAAAGAGTTACGTAACTTGCCCAAAGTCACATTGCTACTAAGTTTCAAAGTTAAGGTTTGTACCCATGCTTCTGAGTCCTGATGGTCCTTCTTTCTCTCTATACTCTACCTACTCATAAGCATAATTACAGATCCGAAACCAAGATAATGAGAGTTGGTATATAGCTCACTTTAGGCAGACCTCTCCTTCTAATGTATTTTATGTCCCTTTGAATTTCATAAAACAAGATTATTCCTTTTCAAATCACAAAAGCCTCAGAAGTGTTTTTGCCATGGTTGATGCTTAAATGATTTTTGTTTTTCTACAGAACTTCACAACTTTTTGAGTTTACAAAATGTAGGGAAAAGTTGATGTTGCTTACTTTTATTTGGATGTTCATAGCTAAATATGCGATCATAGTCCTTAAGATAAAAGGTCATCACTGTTGACTATACATTTTGCTGGACCACACCAGTAAGTTAGAGTCACTAAGAATCTCAGCAGAGTATATCCAGCAGTCGAAGGCAGTCTGTATATGTGCCTTGGGGAAGCTAGAGTACTTTTTCTTTTTTTGTCTTTTTCCCCTTAATCACAGGTGGCATTGTTTCCTAGATGTGATCTAGTTTAAACTATGAGTAATCGAAGCCATGAGTAATAGCCACCTTCTTTAGGAAGCTGGTTTATCATTTAGAAATACTTCTGACATTTTGGCTTCATTTCTCCCTCAAGAGTACACTCTAGTAACTGACTCAATGATCAGTTTTGTTGTAGCCAAATTTATCTCTGTCTCCCTTTCTCCCCTTTTCTCCACTCTGATGTTCCTTACGAGGTGAGAGGTCGAGTCTTATTTGAGAATCCCCAGCATCTCTTACTTTTAAACTCAGATGCAGTCTTTATCCCACCTTATATCTTGGGAGTGTCTCATAAGAAGGCCCTGAGATACTTGATTTGCAAAGGACCAGTTTCATGTCATTACACGTGATAAGATTCAGGCACGATTTTAGAGCAAACAACATTCTTCAAGATAACACAAGACCCTTTAGTTCTTCCCGTCTCCACTTTATTGCAAGTAGCTAGCGGGATCCAGCCGTCATGCCACTGACTTCTCCATCGTGCCATCAGCCCGGCCCGTCCGGATGCACTCAGAGTATGGTGAAAACTATAATTGAGTGGGAACTTAACAGCCTGAAAAAAGTCTCTGCCTTTAATAACCTGACTATGGGGATAAATTGATTTTCAGGGAGATTTGAGATCATAACCGTGGTCACAGTATTCTCTGTCATTAAAACTTAATCCTACTTTTAAAAAATTAAAAAATAAGTTTCTTCATCCTATGCCATTAAAATAGAAAAAGAAAAGAAAACGAGAACGAGACAGATCTGGCTGTCTGTGCCCAGCCGTGAGCTCTGGATTCTCATCAACCTGTGCTGATGGACTGGCCGGTGGTTCGCAGAAATGAACTTGGAATGCAAAGAAAAGTTGCTCACTCCCTTTTTTTCCCCTTAAGCGGAATGCATGGAGTGCTGATGGGAAATTTGGCAGGAGAGCAGGGGAAGGTTTACAGCCTGAGTTTCCATGGATTTGGAGGGAAGCGTGCTTTTACCACAAAGGGATCCCTGCCCTCTTCATTGCCCTACTTACAGCTGAAGTCTGCCTTCTCCAGCGTGGCATACAAAGGCACCCTGTGATCTGGACGCTTCTTCCTCCCCAGGCTCCCCTTTCTCCACTCCACGCCAAAGACCTGCTGCTCTGGGAATAACCGATTGTTTGCGGCGCCCACAGACACACATCTCTGCCTTGGCTCATGCCAGCATCTCCATCAGAAATGCTCTCTGTGCAGATGGAATTTGGTGTCCCCCACCCTGTGCATTGTTCGTTCTGTGGCCATAGCCCCTGAAACCCTTGATTCCCATTCCTTCCTCTCTGTTGTACGACAAGCTTCTTGATGACAGGCCCAATGGTTGTCACATCATCTGTCCCACTCAGCCTGGCCTGGTGGGACACAGGTGCTTCACAGAACATCCTCTGGGGACAGAGAGTGGGGAAGATGTTCACCAGATACACATGTGATCACAAACCCAGGCAGAGTACAGGGTCCCTAATTTGGGGGCAGGGAGGTGGACAATCTAAAGAATTAGAGACATTCGTTGGCTAAGGAGGAAGACAAGAGGGAAGAGCCTTCCAGACAATGACAAGTGTGACCGTGAGCAATGGAGTTGGAGTACAGAGAGCAAGAGGCCAAGGTGGTGATTAGCTTAGGAGAACTCGGCAGAGGTGATAACATATCTGCATAGAATGACTAATTTTTATGTCAAGTAATTACAGTTTTATAACTAGACAGGCAACACAGAAAGTCAGATCCTATTCTGGCTTTCCTTGTTCCAGACAGTGAGGCTGCTGGAGGCAGATGCAGAGTGCTCCAAAGCATTTGTTCTGCTAAACCAAGCGTTTGTCCCCTTGGGTTGGATCTGAGTTGGGGCCAGAAGTTAGCTGAGGATTCCCAGCCCTGAAGTAGCTGTGGGTACGAGGAAGGAAGCAAACCTCCTTAACCAAAAGAATGCCCTGCATTTCAGACTCATTGGAAACATCTTGGTTGCTCAGATTGTCTTATCTTTTTTTTTTTTTTAATGGCTTCCTATAATTTTTTTTTTTTTTTTTGCAGAGGAACGATAGAAGCATTTATTCATTCACAGCTTCCTATAATATTTAAATAATTTTGGTTACATTTGTCCCTATTATGTAGGGAAACTTTAACCTACGAAGGCTGAGATACTGCTCGTCAGTGATTTTCTCAAAGAAACAAGACAAAATTCTTGTTTTCATCCTTGTCTTTGGCTGGTTATTTGGGGTTCCATATAGCAGCTGCTAGTGTGGCTTCCATGACCTGTAAAAGACCAAGAAGTCGATCATATCTTTGTTGGAAGAATATTTTTCTCTCTGGGAATATCTGCAAAAAGAATTGTAAAGCTGAATATAGCCATTCAGAGAGTGAGGAAACTGCCAGTCCCCTCTGGTATTGCTAAAATGATACAAATGCAGTGTTGGTCATTTTTCTAGAATTTTGACCCAGGGGGAGGAGGGGAATAAACTTGGGCCTCCATTTCTATTATTAGTGTCTCCTACAAGCAACTTCTGCCAGCACACAGGAGTCCCTGAAGTGATGAGAAAGCAAGTAGTTACTTCAAAGAGCTATAAATTCTAATGCTGGGTTCCCTTCACCTTAGACATTTTAGTCTTAAAATACTCACTGCTCTATGGTTTATCATCTGGAGATTGAGCTTGTCTTCTTTGTATTAATCAAGATGTTCCTTGCCCTGTTAGCACTTTAGGCTGCTGCTGAGATGCTTTGAGTATAAATTCTCTTGTCCCACCTAAGTGTGATTCTTCTCTCTCCCTGGGGTGGTGTTCTTTTCACCATGGGACTCATTTCAGTCTATACAGAGGAAGATACTGGGCATGACTGGCTCTTCCCGTTCTCAGATATCCATGAATGCCCGGAGCCACACTAGAGGTTTGGATCCCTCTCTCTCTAACACACACAAATATTTGCTGATACCGTCTATTCGGTGCATCTCCTGCAATGCAGTCTGCTGAGTTTTACAAGCGTGCTGGGTCATGTTGCAATAAGTTTTCCAAGCACTAGATAAAAAAGTATTTATCAGGATCCTTGGCATTATGACCCACGTTTATTATCAGGGCCCTCAAATACACTGTGCCTTCAGATTTGTGCAGAATCCAGGCTGCAGTCACTACCTCTTTGCAGTCCAGACCTCCCTGGTAATGAGGGCCCTCCGAGGCAGGAGACGTTAGTTAATACGATTTCTTATGTGCATTCAAATCAAGGTGTTGCAGGCCTGCCCTGTTGATTCACACTGTGGGGAACCAGAGCTGTTGCCACTTGTGTTATAAGAACTTGGTCCTTTCATTGGAATTAAAGGAATTTGCCCTTCAGCAACTATAAAAGGATGAGTATCTAACTGTTGTGTTTGTTTTGAAAGTAGTTTAGTGCCGGAAAGGCGTACCTGATAGAGTTCAGGAGAGCAGAGTCTCTTCCAACCTTTCTGTTTACTCATGACCAAATTGAGTCTATGCCAGCTCCTGATGTCTGGCACTGGGATCCCCATACCCTCTCCGTTCCAGCCCATAGTGGCCTTCTTTGAGTGCTTCAGACATGCCCTCCTCTCTCTGCCCACGGACCTTTGTCCGTTACCTGTGCCGGAATGCTCCTCCTTCATCCCATTAACCCTGACCCATTCTTGAGAACCGTGAATTCTTCTCAAGCATGAATCACCTGGGACGCTTGTTAAAATGCAGATTTTTCTTCAGTAGGTCAGGAAGGGGCCTGGGATCTGGTATTTCTGACAAGTTCCCAGGTGAAGCCGGTGCTGCTAGTCTTCAAGCAATCCTTCCCCAGTCCTCAGTTAAGTCAGAGTCCCTCATTGTATGTGCTTCTTACATCGTATACTTTTTCTTTTATTTATGCCATTTTCTGATTAACGTTTATCTTTTCTGCTAAACTGTAAGCCCTACGAGTGCAGGGACCATCTGTGATCCCTGCTCATCCTTTCATTCCCAGGACCAATGGCAGTACAGCATATAGGGTTGCACTGTGTACATACGAGGATGGACAGGGAAGTAGAGTCTGCCGTAGTGATCGTTGACAGAATGGTTAAACAATATTGTTCTGACATGCCATGAAGATCATAAAACACAGGGCTTTGGACCAAATTATAAAAAAATCAGTCATGGTCTTTGTTATTTTCAAAGAGAGAGCTTACTGGAATATTTAAATTTCATGTAACACAATAAGAACCCAAGGTAATCTTAGACTGAAAAAAACTCAGTGGAAAGTACACGTCTCTTTGTCTCCATGCTGTAAAGGGAGATTGTCAGATTGGCTGGACTCTCGGAGTTCCAAGCTATTACATTCTTGTTTTTTAATTGAGGTAAAATTCACATAACATAAATTAGCCATTGTAAAGTATACAATTCAGTGGAATTTAGTACATTGGCAATGTTATACAACCATCCCCTCTAATTCCAAAACCTTTTCATCACTCCCAAAGGAAAACCCGTCCAAGGTACAGTCTTTTTAACTCAGCAGTTTTAAAACTTTTTGGTCTTGATACCTCTTTACATTCTTAAAAACTATTGAGGACTTCAACAGCCTTTGTTTATGTAGAGTACATCCATCGATATTTGCAATATTAGAAATTTAAAACTCAAAATTCTTTTTAACGATTTATATATGAATTCATTAAAGGACATTTTATATTTTTGTAAATCTTTTTGATGTCTGACTTAATAGAAGATAACTGGGTAAATCATATCTTCTTCACTCAATCTATTGTCATATATTTTGTTGTTATTGAAGGATATAAAAAAAATTAGGCCTTACACATGTATGTAGTTGGAAAAGGAAGAAATATTTTTAGTATAGCCTTTTCAGATAATTGTAGATATTCCTTTTTTGTTAATCCACCAAAACTCAACAAGTGGTAATTTCTTAAAGTTTTTTTTTGCAGTGTGGAAAATAAAATATCAGTGAAGTGTTCACATGTAGTTACATTAAAATCTATTAGCCTACCTTGCACTTTGAATGGATCTTTTACCCCTGTGTGATTTTTTTTTTTAAACATACATTGCTCATTTGGAAAATATTGGTTTACTGAGTTACGTGGATCTTCCAATGTGACACATTTCATCACAATATAAAAAAATCACATTTGTTAATATCACCATTTATCTCACTTTTAAAAGTCATTAAGTAGGACCAGGTGGTGTGGTTCACGCCTGTAATCCTACTGTGTTTCCCTGGAAATAAGACCTACCCATAAAATAAGCCCTAGCAGGATTTCTAAGCATTTTCGCAATATAAACCCTACCCCGAAAATAAGACCTAGTGATGGACGTGGCTACGCAGCGCATCTGCACAACCCATGCATTTCGTCACAGAGCAGTAAAGAAGACCAGCAGCCCTTCTCCTCTGCCCCATGAGAACTCTGTCGCTCGACATGAGAGATTGGGGCCAATGGTTCTAAAGGAAATAGACTCACAAGAAATTCAGGATGGAATTCGTGGTTTGGAGAGTTATGATGATGTTCCAGAAGAAGACAACTTAACTATATTTGAATAAATGTAGATTGTTGTACCGTACTTAAATAACACATCCCCTGAAAATAAGCTCTAAGGTGTCTTCTTGAGGAAAAATAACTATAAGACCCTGTCTTATTTTCGGGGAAACACGGTAGCACTCTAGGCAACGTAAGTGGGAGGATCGCTTAAGGTCAGGAGTTCGAGACCAACCTGAGCAATAGCGAGACCTTGTCTCTACTAAAAAAGAGAAAGCATTAGCTGGGTGTGACACATGCCTGTAGTCCCAGCTACTAGAAAGTCTGAGGCAGGACCGTCCTTTGAGCCCGTGAATTTGACATTGCAATCAGGTATGATGTTGCCTTGCTCTGTAGCCAGGGCGAAAAAGTGAGACTCTGTCTGGAAAAAAAAAAAAAGTCATTAAGTATTGGGAAGCTGTCGAGTTCATGGTGCAGATCCAAGTTTCTAAAATTATACTTTTTTGCTCGAAAGCATGAGTTCTACCATGGTTGTTTTCCTTAAAGTGACATATTTACTTGGTTCATTTTTGAGGAAATATCTACCAGATACCCGAATCTCGATAACCAAAGTTTGTGAGTTATTTGTTCACGTCAACACGGTGTTTCATGATTAGAGGTTAGTTTTGCTTGCAACTCAAATAATTGCACAACTGCTTTCCCTCAAGTCAATTTGGTATGCAGCTTTATGCATATTTCCTATTTCATTATGATATAAAAGTGTGTGTTTAAGGGTCAAGACTTTTATTAAGTTAGTAATTTTACTGATTTATCAAGGGTACTTTTAAGTAAAACTGGGCTTTTTTTTTTTTTCTTAACCTGTGAGTATGTGGCAGTGAAGAATGCAATGACTGATGGTATAGCTTGGTACCACCACTTAGATTCTGCTAAGGCATCAGCAGTTTAACTGACCATTGCTTTTGTATCTTCTGGAACCCCTCGAAGCATTTTGGAGACCTCCTAGGAGTTTATGGACCAACAGCGAGAGAACTGCTGTCCTAGCCAAAATAAAAATCACAAAATAGCCTTATATATAATAGGCTCATGACAGCCACCTCTTAAGAAGAACATATCTGACTGTAAAGTATGAATTAGAAGAAATTTCCCTGTGGGTATATTAAAGCAAGTTTACCTATAGAAGTAGTCATGTACTTTCCTGAGAATTTGACAAATTCTATCAAAGCCAAGCTAACGTGAAAATTTCCCCGTGTCACCTACTGACATCTAAGAATTTTGATTCAAATATCTCCAACATATTTGATTTCACATACAGTGAGACATATTTTGTACAGGTTGTAAAAGTCTAGAGATTTAAAAAAACTGAATTTTTTGATAAAATTCCAAGTTTTTAAAAATTGTAGTTCAAACTCAGGTTCCTAACTTCTCAGAATTTCATACATTTTTTTTTAATGTTCAGCAGAGCTGTTCCTTTATAGCTCTTTCCTAATTTTCTTTCCAGTTGAGAAACTGTTTAATTAAGGAATTTGGAATTCAAAGTTTAGAATTCTCATTTTAAGTTACCTTTAAATTCTTCTTGTTCTAGAAATGTGCTTATATATTTGACCATAAGTTATAATGTTAGAGTTCAGACCGTATGTTCTTCTTTGATCTTTACATTAGATAGCATAATTGTTATGGTCTTTTAAAAAGTCAATTTCTTCCAAGCATACAATTTCCAATCTGTCATTTTAATAATAACATAAGTGATTTTTAAAATTTTTAATTAAATTGTGTTATATTTTTTACAATTATTTTGCTCTTAATGGTGAATTGAAGTTTGACTTGAAACTAGTTCATGGGAATAATCAGCAGGGAGTTTAGTTGACAGTAAGATCAATATGAAACAACTGATTGATTTGTTTCCTCTCAAAAGCTAGTATGATTTTAATCTAGGTTAACTGGATCATTTTTTCTAGAAAAGGGAAAAAACAATTCCTTGTAATATTAGCACTAATGGGTAGAAATGATAGAAAAACAATATTCAGCCCATTCTATTGTGAAGAGAAAAGAACATGAGGATTAGACTGGAATCATAGATCTGTTCCTTCTTAGCCAGGTGACAACTTTGAACAAATGACTCAATTCCTCTGAGCCTCAGTTTTCCCATCTTTCAAATTGGGATAATAATTCCTCGCTCATGGGAACTGGATTTAATAGTATAACATATGTAAAGAAGTTAACACATTGCTTTAAACTTGATAGACACTCGATGTTTAACATTTTAAAGTATAATTTTCAAAATATTTTTAAAATGTGACTTTATAAAAGGATAAAATGAGCACATGTCAAAGATTTATGCAGCTACCAGTAGAAATAATAAATTTGGATCAAAAGAGGATAGCAGAGACTTGTTTAATAGCCAGTGAAAGAAAGAATGCTGAAATCAGATCACTAAGATTTAAAACTAGCTAATGTTCTACAGGACAATAAAACCTTAATTTTTGAAATTATCTTTTCTACTAGTCAGAAATTATTTACATCTCTACTGGGCAAAAATCATTTACACACTAATCAGTTTTAACTCAATTTGAAATCTGTCTTTATGGAGTCAGGCTTCATCAGTAGTAAATAATATAAGCAAAAGATGACATATCCTAGAAAATCATGTCCCTAGAAGGTGAGGGCCTCAGCTGACAATAGCTGCCCTGGGCAAGTGGGGAGCATGGGCAGAGGAATGTTAAGTTTCCAGTGTTGGTTAACTTGGGTTTCAAAACCTGTGGGAATGGAGATGAGACCTGGGGACTGCTTGTGGGTAGAAGGAATTGGAACTGAAACCCTACCTTAATCTGTGACAGGCTTCACCATCATTGAAAGGGTAGATTAGATTAAATAATCTACTTTCCAGCACAAGGATACAATGGGGAATTTATTTTACTGTATCAGCCTGGGATCTGTAAGGAAATTTATAACTACATTCAAATTCATTTTACCAATGTCACTCACTAATTCCCCTTGAGTACTCAATGAAGAATATGCACTCAACATATGTTGCCTAGGATTTCCATAAATAAGGCTCTTCTGCAGATAAGTTCAAAATCATCAATATACAAGAAAATGACCCACTATTAGCGAAAGTTGGTGGAAGCAACGTGAAGGAATGTCAAAACTCAAGCACTTCAAAGAATCAAATAATAATAGAAAAATTCCATAGAGACCATGCAGTAATTATGTTTAAAATAATTAAAAACATAAAGAAGGGATTAATACCAAAAGAACAGGCAGATTTGAAAGGGCCAAATAAAACTACTTATAGAAATTTTAAAAATTATTGAAATTAAGAACTCAGTTGATAAAATAAATATCAGACTAAACAAAGTTAATGAACTACTTATTGAACAGGAAGATAACATCAGAAAATTGCCAGGAAACAGTCCAGAGAAATAGTCAAGTAGAAAATAATTGAAGAGACATGAAAGAATGAGAAGGTCCAAAATATGGCAATGGGAGTTCTAGAAGGTGAGACCAGAGAAAATGGGAAGCAGTCATAATGGCTGAGAATTTTCTAAAATTGAGAGAGATGAAACATCAGGTTCAGTAGCCACAGCCACTTCCAAAAAGAGAAATAAAGGTAAGTCACACAAATACACATCCTAGTGTGGCTGCAAAATGCTACCTATATAGACAAGGAGGAAAAAATCTACAAAGAACAGCTCTTGAATGGTAACTAAGAGCCAGATAGCGGGGGCCCACGTTGTGTGGGAAAGGAGTGAGTGAACTTCCGATTGCTGGCCTTGTCCGTGGCTCCGTAAGTCCTGGTAACAGGAGCAAGTTGAACGATGCAGACTTTTCTTCTCTTTGACCTTCTCTGTCGTGCAAGTGACTTTAGACAGAGAGCCGTTAGGGGTGGCATTCACAGCTGGACGAATCACCCCCAGTGGTTAGAGTTCGGGGCATCAGCCTTCTTTCTTGCAGGTCTAGGTTTTAGCCATAAAACTAGAATAGTCCCTGCTTGGCAGTCTCCTTAGGGGTTCTCCTGGCTTTGTGGGCAGGCAATAAAATGTGTACAACTTAGGCATCGACTTGATTTCCCTAAGCTGCTCCTTTGCTTCTCCTTTCTACGTGTGACTGGATACACACACATCTCCATTTTCCAGACTCAGAGGTCTGCGGCTGTCTCTCTCTTGAGAAACGTCCCTGAGAGTGAGTCATATGTCGGGGCAGCTCATTCGTGGATGGTCACAACAGAGTTGGGAGGGAATGAGAATGAACTGGCAGGAGGTATGCATTTTTAGAGATAAGGACAATACAGAAAAGTACTGCAATCCTAGTATATCAGTTCTCTTTCTCATTTTTCGTTTCCCTTTAGGTACTGGGAGCCAACGAGTCTTGCTGTAACTTAGTACACCACCCTCTGTTTCTGCTCAGGGAGTGGCCCTTACGTGTCTTCTTTTCTGGCTCTTCAGATAGTCCTCACTACCTCCTTTGGTTTCTGTTAACCAAAGGGGATCGTTTTCTCAGCCCTTTTTGAGGACTCCTCCTCATCAGCTGTCATCGTTACTGATTTTCCCCCTCCTTTCCTCAGTATCTGACCAGACAGGGCTTTGGTGTTTGCCGGATCTGATGGTCTTCAGAGAACGTCTTTCTGTAATTACTTTTCCTTTTATTCCTTTTGGTTTTTTTTTAATTTCCCTGACTCAAACACACACCCCGTTGCCTTGAACAGTCGTTTCCTACCACCCCCCTCTGTCTGGGCGCTGGATTATTAATTTTTTTGTCATTGCTTAATGGGAACGTCCAAATTTCAATTTCTGCCGCATGTTCTACCCAGAATTGAACCGGACAAGACAGGAAGAGAAGCTGGAAGGGAGTTGGTTATACAACATAAAAGCTTTTTATTTTCGTAATGGCTTGGAGAGTGCCTTTCCTAAGAGGGGGAAAAGAGCTGCTGCCATGGCAACAGGTCCTGGTTTCCCTGGGGGCTGCGGTGGGGCGGCGGGTGGCGCTGGTGGCACTGGAGTCTGGAGAGCCGGAACAATGACCAGGGAGCCCCGGGAGCCTCCAGCGCGTTTTCATACAGTGATTACTGCCATTTTTCAACGTTGAGCTGTGTGTTACGTGTGGACAGGGAGGTGGGCAGCGGTTTTGCTTCTGAGTGGCATAGAGAGCTGCGAGACAGCAGAACCACGAGTAAGGGGCCCCCTCTGCCCCTAACGGAGAACCTGCCCGGTGAGCAGCTGGCTGCGGAGACTGATCCGCTCCCGCCTGCGTGGGAGCTTCACCCCACCCGCTCCTCTCCGCGCCCTGCATCTCGGGCCTCCGTCCTGATAAACTCCCTCTGCTCCATTAGCCGTTTCCAGAGTGTGAATCTCCCCTGGCAGGTCTTCCTGGACAAGCCATCTTAGTCGCTTTTAGGGGTTTGCCTTCACTAAAGACCTCAATGCGGGCCCCAAACATGCTGGAAAGGGTGCTTTTTTTGACTCTTTCTTAGGACAAGTTATCATGGGGATTTCTTTTTCCTTTCCCAACACCTAATAAAACTAGAGCCACAATGCCTCATTCTGATCACTGCCTGATCACTGACTTCCTGCTGAACCCATGCCGGCCACACAATTAAAAGTTGGCATTTTGGACTTTGTGGTCTGGGTCCACCTTGCACTGCCCACCCGGGCTCCAAGGAGACAGAGACTCTTGCATTGCACAGTGCATGGAATGCCAGAGCAGAAAGCCAGCTTTCTGACCAAGGCTTTCCTCACCGATAAGCTCTGCCTATGCTCATCGATCCTGCCTCTTTGAGGCTTCGAGTTAAATTTGTTCTCCTCTTCCTTCTCCTCCTCATCCCACTTTATAAAGCACATGATAGTTTTCAGAACTCTTCTTACGTCCCTTCCTTGCTTTGTCCTTTACAACATCCCAGCGTCCCTGTGAAATAGACTGGGGGGAGGTATTGTAGTATTATCCTTTTTGGGTCTTGGTGGCAGTCACAAACCTTTATATAATGCCTCCCAAGTGCCACAGCGCTCAATGGAGTCTGGTGGGATATATTGAAATCAGTAGAAATTCTGAAGCTTGTGTCCCTTCAAGTCCCTTGGCCATCATCCAGAAAATTTGTTTCACCTAGCAAACATTTATCAAGCACCTATTGTACCAGGTACCAGGCATACAGTGATGAGCAAGGCAGATGTGATCCTTACTGTCATGGAGTTTACAGACTGACTAAGGGAGAAATTAGCATCATTTCCCTCCTGGCCTTCTTTTTTTTTTTGTAGTTGAGGAGACCCCACTGTACTCCTGTACCAAATACTGGGGCAGGGAAGTTCACCCATTGCTCAGCTTCACAGAGATCTGATATCTCAGTCATTTGTTTCTTCCCCATTAAATTTCATTAAAGATATATGGGTTATAAATACAGGAATACTTCAGATACAGAGCTCTATTTTCAAAGATGTAAAAGTAAGGTGCCATTTGCCTGGTACATCTTATTATTTACCTGTTACTTTTGGTCTGCTCTGCTGCAGACTATTGTGTCTGGACCCTTAAAAAAGGTCACTGAGTCAATAGACATTTGGAAAAAGTTCAATATCATTACTAATCAAAGAAATGAAACTTAAGATAACAATTTTCAAAATAATAATGCCTTATTTTGGTGTTAATAAAAGCACCTAAAGAAAAAATAAAAGGCCCGAAAAAATAGGCACACTAAAATATTCTAGATGGGCATGTAAATTGATGTAGGTCTCTCTAGTGACACAATTTGGTAGTGTGTATTAAAAATATTTATACCTTTTCATCCAAAAATTCCATTTCTATGAATTTATTCTAGAGAAAGAAAGATATATATAAGTATTTACATACAGGTTTACTGCAGTGTTAGTAGAAGTAATAAAACAGTGGAAACAATCTGAATGTCCAATAATAGATGTCTTAAATTATGTAATAGCCATACTGTGAAATATTATGTAACCATAAATATGTTGAACAAGACCATGGGTGGTATTTGAAAAGTTCATAGTAAAGCAGTAAAAAAGCAGGCTGTAAAAGTAGGTACAGGCAATATGATTCCATTTTGTTTTAAAATATAAGTGTGCGTGTCTAGGAAAAGCATAGGACAATAACACATATACCTTGAAACATGCAATATAATTTAGTTATTTCTGGATGGTGGCATTTAGTTATTTCTGGATGGGTGATTTTTATTTTCTTTGTGTTTTACTCTTCTTCAATTATTCCACAGTGAATACTTATAAGAAAATAAAAGGGAAAATATATATCTTAGTGGGGTTTTTTTTTCCCCCCTGATGATAGCACCAAAAGAAAAAATAAAGGGTAAGACTATTTAAAATAGTCACTACCTGAAAGACCAACCTGGCATCTAATGACATTGAAAGGATTCTGTTTTAAGGAAGATAGAAGCATTTTATTTCAGAAGTTTACTTCTCTCTCTCTCTCTGTGTGACTCTTACGTGGGTGAGTATATGTTGGAGGGTGTGTGTCCACGTGGGATTTGTGTGTGTGTGTGTGTAGCCGAGTGCCACAGACTAGCAGTGCTGTGGTCCCTGTGGAATCAGCATCCGTCTGCGTGTCTGATGCTGCTGCCTGTGCCCTGCTGAGCACCATTGTTCATGGCCGCAGACATCCTCTCTTCAATGGCTCAGAAGTCTAAAGAACTTTCAGCTGCACTGGGATTTCATGGGACAGTAAAGTATACAACTGATGGAATCATTACTTGAAGCCACTTGCTGTTTGTTTTTAAGCAGCAGTTTTTAATCTTTTAATGCCAGTTTATAGAGAAGACTGTCTTTGGTGAGTGCAAGGAAAAGCAATTATCTATCATTTTGATAGTGAACTATCTGAATCCTAACCTTTCATAGAGTAACAGGACTCCCTGAACCTTGTTTCTTCTTTTTCTCCGCTCGAGTTTTCCAAACACCAGGGATCTTTTTCAGGGGTCGCTCTTTCTTTTGTTCTTTGTTTTGTTTCCTACCTGTGTTTAATGATCGCTTAGCTTTTTACATAACCCAGCCAAAGGCTGGTACATAACCACACCACGATCCTGTTGCTATCTCTTTGTATGTAACTTTCTGGAAGGTGGCTCTCTGTGTGGACGACTGAGCAGTGGGCTCTGTTGGTGATGGGCTTGCAGGAGGAGCTGCTGCTCTTAAATGGGTTGAGGCCACAGAGCTGGGCAGGAGGAACTGCCAGAAGCCACAGGGTGTTCTCTGCATTGTGTGGGTAACCACACAGTGGCAAAGATTCCAGCGCTTCCGATTGGACTCAGCAGCTGTTGACACAGACTTCAGAATTCCAATGGAAAAGGAAGTGAGCTTCTTTGAAATATAATTCATTGGGTTTCATTTTAAAGAGGTCTTAGGCGGATATCACTGATGTTTGTGGTTGAAGATACAACTTATCGTTGCCTGTGTGTTTGCAGGGGCGATTGGTCCTCTCGTCCTAGTCTGTAGACTTCCAGAGGCAGCCTTAGATGAATCGGGTCTGCTCACAGAGAGAGAGGGGCCTTCCCGGCCGGCCTGAGTTGATCCTCACCGAGTTTTGTCACACATACGTTTCTGTTTTATTTCTTTGTGCCACTTCTGCAGTCTGACGTTCTTACTGATATATTTGTGTGTTATCTGCATTCCAAGTTGGACTGAAAACAGTGATTCTGTTAGTCTGGTTCACTGCTGTGTCCCAGTGCCTAGAACAGTGCATGGCATCTCATAGGTGTTCAGTCAGTACTGGGTGTGAGCATAGTTGGTGAGTTTAGGAACAGGTAGAAGGCCAGGGTAGTTGGAGCGCTGTGCGTAAGGACGCAGTGGTATGACGTGAGGTTGGAGAGGTAGGCCAAGGCCAGATCATGCAGGCCAGGGTGAGGAGTGTGGATTTGCTTGAGGATCTGATACTCATTAAGGGGTTTCATCTCTGTGGGTTTATACACTCTCCAGATTGGTTTGCTAAAGTCAGTTATCGATGGCTTTTCTCCTGGGAATTGTGTGTGATTGTGTCCTTGAAGTGCTGCTTTAGCCTATATTGCATTTCTCTTCCCCCTCTCCACTGCCATCAGCTGGGCCTTCTTCGCTCACCTTGCCCATTGAGCCCGGCAAAGCAAGATGACAACAGCTAAGGTGTCAGGCTTTGATGCATACACAATTGGAAGTGTTTTAGAACTTTGTCATTAAGCACTTTGACTTCCCTTTTGAAAAGTATCTGTTTGGTTTGCGCTTTGTGAACGACACTTGCTGAGTGCCTGAATGTTGGGTGGATCAGGAACCCAGATCTCAACTTCACTGTTTGAATCGTTTTGGTGTCTCTGTTACCAGACGCTGTCTGCCATTCTCTGCCTAATGATATGTTGGTTTTCTCACCTTGGAGATCCAGTTCCCACTGTCAACACTGTACTTTATATTAAAATCTGCTTTCATGAGGCCAGGTGTGGTGGCTCATGCCTGTAATCCTAGTACTCTGAGAGGCCGAGGTGAATGGATCGTTTGAGTTCAGGAGTTCGAGAACAGCCTGAGCAAGAGCGAGACCCCGTCTCTACTAAAAATAGAAAGAAAATAGCTGGACAACTAAAAATATATAGAAAAATTAGCCGGGCATGGTGGTGCATGCCTATAGTCCCAGCTACTCGGGAGGCTGAGGCCGGAGGATTGCTGGAGCCCAGGAGTTTGAGGTTGCTGTGAGCTAGGCAGAAGCCATAGCACTCTAGCCCGGGCAACAGAGAGACTCTGTCTCAAAAAAAACAAAACAACAAAAAAAAACCCCACCAGAATGTTAATAAATAAATCTTTAAAAAAAAAATTTGCTTTCATGGTAGTGGAAGTCAATAAGTTTCTAGTTTTGTGCTTCCTGATAATCCAGCTTTTGTTTTGCATGTGTTGAAATAAGAACTGTATTGCCATCATTCCCTGACAAATCTTTTTTTGTGATTAAGACAATAAATATAACAGAAAGGTTTGTGTGTTTACTCCCATTTTAACATACACCACTATCCATAAATACAATTATTTTAGATGTATAAATAAATAAGAGCTATTGTTTCCCTTAGGCTTGAACATATATTGAAAATTTAGGAGGTAACAGTTTAGTGCAGGCAGGAGCTAGATGTTAGCACAGAGTTTCAGGAGCAGGGGAAAGTATTAAGATGTGATCCGGTCGGATTTTTTTTGTAAATTCTATGGACTGTGAGGATTTGTTGTCTTTTTAAATGAATTCTATTCATTTGCATCAGAAATATAAACATATAGAATGTTGAGGTGCTATTCAAATAATTCTTCATGGATGTTAGAGATCTGGGATGTTCCTCATCTCTCACTGTTAGTATGATCGACATCCAGAACTTCCCATGGGGTCTCAGCTCTTGCACGCGGAGAGCCATGAACTTTTCTGGACACCATAAATCACTGTTTTTCTGTCTCT
>CAUYPO010104654.1:0-11827 GCA_963574435.1 Cheirogaleus major
AGGCCGACGCGGGTGGATTGCTCAAGGTCAGGAGTTCGAAACCAGCCTGAGCAAGAACGACATCCTGTCTCTACTAAAAATAGAAAGAAATTAATTGGCCAACTAAAAAATATACATAAAAAGTTAGCCGGGCATGGTGGCGAACGCCTGTAGTCCCAGCTACTCGGGAGGCTGAGGCAGAAGGATTGCCTGAGCCCAGGAGTTTGAGGTTGCTGTGAGCTAGGATGATGCTACGGCACTCTAGCCAGAGCAACAGAGTAAGACTCTGTCTCAAAAAACAACAACAACAACAACAAAAAACCAAACAGGGAAAAGGGACTATCTTCAGGGGCAGTGAGGAAAGAAGTGTGAGAGACCCCATCCATTCTTTGGCTAATTGGGACCCTTCAGGTAGAGTGGTGGCACTATTTGGAGAAACCACAGCTTGATCTTCCACATTGGCCAGGAAGGAAGATCTCCACAGGTGGAGTGGCTGGACCTCATAGCCCTGACTATTGTTCCCTTAGCGTTACTCTGTTGTCAAAATTGAACAATTAGGGTTTGAATTTATCAGGCGCATGGTCTGCTTTCCTTACATGTTCTGGCAATACTGGGATTAATAAGCGATCTTCAAGAAGGAAGGGGCAGAGACAAGGCTTCCCACTATTACACTCCATTTAGACTTTGGAAACCTCAGAACCCTAAATTTATTGATGGTGCTGATGAAAAAGATTGAGGTTCTGAGGCCTACAGCAGGAAAAGAAAAAAAGGTGGTTGAAGAGGTGAATAACTCAGTGATAGGGCCCTGAGGCCAGGCAGTTGAAAATATTAGCCTATTATTTCCTTCACAGCCTCCTACAACCCTCAAGGCATCCTGCTAAGCAGGCCTGAGAGGCATTCAAAAGAAATCCCGCCCTTTAGGAGCTTTCATTTCCCAGCTACATCAGATGTATGTATCCCAGGGGAATGAAAAATGCCTAGGCTCTGGAGTGAGCACACCTGGGTTCAAGTTCTAACTCCTCCACACATAGTTGTGTGAACTGGAGCAAGTCATGTCTATTTTCCCCTCTAGAGCCTGAGTTTCCTCTTCTGTTCAGTGGAGATTGTTGATGTGAGAATGACAGAAACAATTCTGTACTGCGCCTGATACAGCACAGGAAGCAGTTCTTAAGACACTGCGCGGAGGTTGACACGTAGTGAAAGCTGGGAGGAGGCAGCATTTACTACCAGTTAGAGGATCAGGGAGTTTCTCAGGGATGTGTACAGTGGAAACAGAAAGAGCGGGCCTCAGTGGGAGGTGACTTTTGCGCATGCGCAGTCTTAAGAGCCCAAGCTCGCGCTCCCCTGGAGCTGAGCAGGCGCACGCGTACTCCAGCCAGGGGGCGGGGACAAGAATCTTAAGAGGTTGCTATGGCACCGAGGGGCCAGAGGAGGTTAACTTAACCCTTAAAAGCATTGCTCCCTACCCCCACCCGCCAACGCCAGGGCCTAGGGCCATTGTTCCTGGCAAAATGGCGTCGGTAATCCCCTTCCTGGTCAGAGGCCTAAATAAGGCTGAAGGTGTGGGACTGGAGGTGAGAACAAAAACTACAATTCCCAGGGTACCTCGCACCCGCCTGCGAGGCGCAGGGCACGTGCCCAGGCCTAGCGGTTACATGCCGTCAAAAATCTGCTTCATAGCTTCCCTTTCCCATCCCTGCTTTGGTGGTTGCCCAATCCCCGGGCGCGCGCACTGCAGTCCTGGGGGGCGGGAGGGACATGCCATGGCAGTTGCCCTCGCAACATAACTGGGAGACCGGTATTTGTAAATCTGTGCTTCGACTTCTAATCCCAAAACTGGCAGGTATGGGTCTCGCGAGAAAAGCCGGGAGTTGGAAAAAGGGAGTTAGGGGTGGCGGGTGAAAAGGTGCCGGCAGGTACCACATCTCGGCAGAGCTACAGCATTTAGAGGCATGCTGAAAACTGAGAGTGGGTGGAGGGTGGCTAGGATGTAGTATGTGCTTGGACTTTTTTTTCTCTTTTTAGAGGTGCGGATAAGGCAGCTGTGGAGAGAGCGAGAGCTTCAGAACACAGGAGGTGTCGCGTGTGGCTCTTCACTGAAATTTTCTTTTTGGAAGGGGGAGAAGCCTTTCTCCTCGACGCGCATCCCTCTCTCCCACTGCGTTGAAGAGGGCGGGGGAGGCGTGCGCACGCTCTAGTTGGCTAGCCACTCGGCACCTCGCTGCGATAGGGGCGGTTAGGAGTTGGGGCTGCTCCGTTTGGCTTTCTCCGCACCTCCCCCTCTTCTTTCTTCCCCTCCCTTCCCCGCCCCCTCTGCCCCTCTCTCCTACCCATCTGAATTGCCTGGCTGGAGTACGCGTGCGCCTGCTCAGCTCCAGGGCGAGCGCGAGCTTGGGCTCGTACCCCGCTCCCCTAACCCCGCCCGCTCTTTACCTACCGGTCGTGGCTGGCCCGGTGGGCTCGTGGGGAGACGCTCGCGCGCGCAAGCGCACACGACGCGAAGCAGAGCTCCAGACATCGAGGAGGGGAGTAAGAAGCATCCGAGGAGGCGATAGAGGAGCAGACGGTGTGTGTGTATGTGTTCTATTCTACGGTGTGGCTTGTTGCGGGGTGAGAGGAGGCTTGAGAGAGGGCGAGGGAGAAGCAGAAAAAAGAGTCTTTCTATGTGAGAGCCTCTAATCTGGTGAGGGTCCCGGGCCGGCCCGGGCGCTGGAAGAGAGGGAGGAGGCCGGGGGGCGTGTCTGGGATCGGGCTGAGAGATGAATGGGCCAGGGATGAATGGAAGGAGGCAGTGGCGGCCAAGAGTCTGTTCCGAGTAAAAGCCCTAGTAGGGACGGCTTGACCGAGGCAGGGTGAGTGCCTTCACCAATAGGTACCTAACGAGGCCGGGCTCCCTGGTCTTCGGGGTTGTCGGAGGTGCTGTGGAAGTGACTGAATGGTCGAAGAGGAAAATTAAGAGGGGGAAATTGGGGAAGGGCAGGTTTGAGGTTGAGGTGTGTTTTTTGTTTTCTTTTTTGTTTTTGTTGAGGGGTGGCAACTTTGGGAGGTGATAGAAGACCCGGCAACCGGGAAGGTGAGGAGGATTCAGGAGGGGGATTCCGGATGGAGACGGTTGACAAAGGACTGAATAATCATTTAAATGAGATTGAGGCTACCGAAAGGGAAGACCGCTTCGGGTGTGGGAAGTTGAGTAAGGATTCAGTGGATTGTATTGATGGGAATGGTGTGGAGGGAAGAGTGGATTTAATTTAGAGGTTCCGTTAATGTGTGAGGGACTTGATGGGGTGAGGGAAATTGCCGGCTGGTTGTGTAAATGTGTTCGGTTCAAGGAGATTGAGAGGTGTTATTTGGGAAGGGGTGGTGTGTGTTCTGTGACTGACCGGTTGGGGATGGGGAAGAGATGGAATGGGGTTAGAATGAAAGTGATAAGGTGGCTTCACTGTACTGAAAGAGGTTTTGTTTGCTTAGTTAATAGTGGTGAAACATTTATGTAGTGGAGTGTTGGTGGAAATCCTGCATGTGTGTATCTCCGTATCTTGGGAATTGAGAGACGTTGTTAAAATGAGACTGAACCCTCAAAACAGATGCGAGTGGTATGGCTACTCCTTAAAGAGTTACTGTTGATTGAAACAATTATATGAATAAACAGTCTTTGAGTCGTGAAAATTGTATAGTAGTGATTGCATCCAATTTTGGAGAGGCATTGTTACCTTTATTAAAAATCTGTATTAAGTTGTAATACAAAGAGAACTTTTTGAACAGGTCTTAGTGTATGACATAGAACAGCAGGTGTCTTTTAGGCAGTCTCAATCCTTTGGATTGACAACTTTATTTTTTATTTATTTATTTTGAGACAGAGTCTCACTCTGATGTCTGGGCTAGAGTGTTGTGGCATCAGGGTAGCGCACAGCAACCTGAAACTCCTGGGCTCAAGCGATCCTCCTGCCTCAGCCTCCTGAGTAGCTAGAACTACAGGCACATGCCACCAAGCCTGGCTATTTTTTTTTTTTTTTAGTTGCCCAGCTAATTTTTTTTTCTCCTTTTAGTAGAGATGTGGTCTCGCTCTTGCTTAGGCTAGTCTTGAACTCCTGACCTGGAGCAATCCTCCGCCTTAGCTTTCCAGAGTGCTAGGATTGCAGGCGGGAGCCACCGCGCCCGGCCCAGAGTTCTTGATTTATATTCTGGATACCAGTCCTTTGTCAATTATGTGTATTGCAAATATTCTCTCCCAGTTCACAGCTTTGTAATTTTATTTTAATTATGTGTCTTTTGAAGAACCAAAGTTTTTTGGTGGGGAGGAGTACAGTCTTGCTCTGTCACCCGGGCTAGAGTGCTGTGGGGTCAGCCTAGCTCGAAGCAACCTCAAACTCCTGGGCTCAGACAATCCTCCTGCCTCAGCCTTCCAAGTAGTGGGGACTACAGGTGTGGGCCACCACGCCAGGCTAATTTTTTTAAATATATATTTTTAGTTGCCTGGCTAATTTCTTTGTATTTTCAGTACAAATGGGGTCTTGCTTTTGCTCAGGCTGGTCCCGAACTCCTAACCTCAAGCCATCCTCCCGCCTTGGCATCCCATAGTACTCGGGTTAAAGGCATCAGCCACCATGCCCGGCCTGATGAGTTTAAAAATTATTTAAACTCTACAGTCCAAGAGAAAGGTAGCTTGCATTAAAGATAGCAAAAATGCACTAAAGCTGATTTTGAATGCTAAAATAATTATACATGGTTTTTTTTTTTTGGTCTTCTGAATTTGTCTATTTTTTTTTTTTTTGTGACAGAGTCTCACTCTGTTGCCCAGGCTAGAGCGCCATAGCATCAGCCTAGCTCACAGCAACCTCAAACTCCTGGGCTCAAGCCATCCTCCTGCCTCAGCCTCCCGGGTAGCTGGGACTATAGGCATGCATCACCGTGCCTGGCTAATTTTTTCTATTTTTAGTTGTTTGGCTAATTTCTTTCTATTTATAGTAGAGACGGAGTCTTGCTCTTGCTCAGGCTGGTCTCGAATTCCTGAGCTCAAGCAATCCTCCCGTTTCAGCCTTCCAGAGTGCTAGGATTACAGGTGTGAGCCACCATGCCCAGCCTGAATTTGTCTTATTTGAAAATTGGCACTTGCTTTTTATTGTGAGTTTAAATTACAACAGATTACTTGGACATTTTGTTCTCCAAATACATTACTTATCTTCTGGTAAGGATGTCTTGTGATGGTCTCATTCTGTTCTAGGTCAAGATTAATAGTTATGGATTCTTAACTTTTCGTGATTATTTTTACAAATTTTACTGACATATATTCAGTTCTCTTGGAAATGTTGCAAATCTGAGAACATTTCCATGCCATTTTTCTCTATCCTGCTTTGATGTTGGAAAGAGTGTAATCCTTGTTTTGGCTACCCACAGTTCGAATATAAAAGTTAATATTGTGTTCATAGTTTCTCAGATTGAGATGAATACTTAGTGTATTAAATGGTACAGAAGTATAAAGGTACTGTGAGAGCCTGGAAATCTTACACTAACTCAGCCAAGCAAAGTGGTCTCCCGGTTTTGAACTAGGTGTTCCTAGAGTGGAAGGACATTTAAATTTTGAGGCTTGAAAGTATAAACATGGTATATTTGGGGAGTGGAATGAGATGAGGCTGGAATCATAGGTTGAGGCTAGGGTGAAGGACTATCCTAAAAGAGTTAGGAGCCCTTGATTGTTTAAAAAGGAGAATAACATAAGCAGATTTGTGATGTTCCTCTCTGCCTTTGCTTCTGATGCCCCTCTACCTGGAATGATCTCACTTCCCCTCTCTTTGAATTTGAACTCATTCTTCTAAGACTTCTGTCATCAGCTATTCATGAAAGCCTTTCCTGCTTCCCCTTTCTTCCTTTTCCCAGTATCCTCCATCAAGCTAGATTGGGTGTCCCTCTTTAGAGTTCCCATTCACACCTTGTACATAATTTTATAACTGTACTTTGGTTGGGAGGCAGACAGGAAAGATATTTCTTCCTTATCTGAAAGAGAAAATGAAGCTCAGAAAAATAAGACTTGCCCTAGAAAGTAAGTGGTAGACCCTGGAGTTCTGACTTCTAGACCAATGTTGGTCCTCATATTACAAGTCTACATTTGCTGATATATTTATTCTACAGTGTTAACTTTCTTCCGTAAAGTAGAAGAGTTTCTGTTTTTACTACATTGTTCCTTGCTTAGCCAGTAAATGATAAAGCCAATGGGTGCAAAGAACCAGAGTAGACAGAAGTAAAGAAAATGAGGAATGTTATATTAATATTATGATCAGATTTCTTGTCAGATAATTGAATTAAAAATAATTAATGGAGGGCTTAAATTTTATATATATGTTTTTGTGGGGGGAGGAATTGTGTATAAATAAAAAAACTTTCTTTTTTAGTTTTTCATCTTAGTATAAGTAGACCAGCTCTATTTGCAGATATACTTGATTATGGCTCTTAGCTAAAAGCCAGAATTCTTCCAAAGGGGTGGGTATTTTTCATCTTTGAGATCATAAAATTTATGATACTTATAGGAGGTTAGGAGATATTTGAAGACTTTAAATCACATCCATAAGGCCGGGTGCGGTGGCTCACGCCTGTAATCCTAGCTCTCTGGGAGGCCGAGGCAGGCGGATCGCTCAAGGTCAGGAGTTCGAAACCAGCCTGATCAAGAGCGAGACCCCGTCTCTACTAACAATAGAAAGAAATTAATTGGTCAACTAAAAATATATATAAAAATTAGCTGGGCATGGTGGCGCATGCCTGTAATCCCAGCTACTCGGGAGGCTGAGGCAGAAAGATTACTTGAGCCCAGGAGTTTGAGGTTGCTGTGAGCTAGGCTGACGCCACAGCACTCTAGCCCCGGCATCAGAGTGAGACTCTGTCTCAAAATAAATAAATAAATAAATAAAAATAAAGCACATCCATAAAGGCATTCATTCAGAAATTTTCAAAGTTTCAAAGGTAGAATTGATACAATTTTTAATTGTTTTGGTAGAGCTTGTTTTGAGATATTTGGTTTGGAAAATGTTGAGATAAATAGAAATAGAAACGAAGCACATCGTTTTCTGTGTTTTAGCATGGTAACTTTTAAAAATTGTGATAAGGCTGGGTGTAGTGGCTCACACCCATAATCCTAGCACTCTGGGAGGCTGACACGGGAGGATTGCTTGAGCTCAGGACTTTGAGACCAGCCTAAGCAAGTGCGAGACCCTGACTCTACTAAAAATAGAAAAATTAGCTGGGTGTCATGGTGCACGCTTGTAGTCCAAGTTACTCAGGAGGCTGAGGCAGAAGGAGGAGCTCAGGAATTGGAGGTTGCAATGAGCTATGATGATACCACTGCACTCTACCTGGGGCTACAGAGCAAGACTGTCTCAAAAAAAAATTGTGATACAATTCATAAAACATAAATTTACCATTTTAAAGTGTGTGTAGTTCAGTGGTATTAACTAACTTCATGATATTGTGCAGCTAGCACTACTATCTGGTTCCAAAACATTTTTGTCATTCCAAAAGAAAACTTTGTACCCAGTAGGCTGAGTACAAAGCAATGTATGAGGGTTCCAATTTCTCCACATCCTCGCCAACACTTGTTACTTACTGTTTTGTTTTTTTTTAATGGCCATCGTAGTGAGTATGAAGTGGTATTTCATTGTGGTTTTGATTTACATTTCCTAATGACTAATGATGTTGAGAATCTTTTCATCTGCTCATTGGCCATTTGTATATCTTCTTTGGAGAAATGTCTGTTCAAATCCTTTGCCCATTTTTAATTGGGTTATCTTTTGGCCAAGCTACAGGAGCTTTACATAATCTGTTTACTAGTCACTTATAAGACATATGATTTGAAAATAGTTTCTTCTTGGAAAAATGTGACCTGCTTAAAAAAAAAAAATGAAAATAGTTTCTTCTATTCTGTGAGTTGTCTTTTTCTTTTTCCTTTTCTTTCTTTCCTTTTCTTTTTTTTTTTTTGAGACACAGTCTTGTTCTGTCACCCTGGCTAGAGTGCACTGGCATCATCATAGCTCACTGCAACCTCAAACTCCTGGGCTCAAGCAATCCTCCTGCTTCAACCTCCTGAGTAGCTGGGACTACAGATGGGCACCACCATGCCTGGCTAATTTTTTTTCTATTTTTTTGTAGAAATGGGGTCTTGTCTCTTGCTCAGGCTGGTCTCCAACTTTAAACTTCAAGCAGTCCTCCCGCTTCAGACTCCCAGACTGCTAAGATTACAGGCGTGAGCCACCACTCCTGGCCATTTTATTTTCTTAAACCCTTTTTCTATCCAATTTCCTGTCCTCCCAGAGGTAACCATTTATTAAGAGTTGGCTGTGGACTTGTACAGTCCTTTTTCTCTGTATTTATATGATTATGTATGTGTATATAGAAATGAAAAAAAAATTATATGACTTACTTTTTTTCCAACGATTATGACTTAGGACTCTTTTCATGTCAGTATGTGTATGTCCACTTCATTCTTTCTAATGGATACATAGTATTTAATACTATATGTTTCTCTAGCTTTAAGTACCAGGATCAGTTTAGAGTATATTCTTTTAGTTGTTTTTATATGTGTTTACATATATATGAGTGTCTTTTGAAATACATAGTTTTGTAGGGGTTTTTTCACATAAATGATATATAGATGTATATGTTACACTACAACTTTTCTTACTTAATAGTATATATGTAGGAGATTTTTATACATCAGTATATATCCATCTCTCATTTTAATTTATTTTATTTTTTGCAGTGGGGTCTTGCTCTATCGCCCAGGCTGGAGTGCAGTAATGGGATTATAGCTCACTGTAGCCTTGAACTGGGCTCCGGCAATCCTCCTGCCTCAGCCTCCCCAGTACCTAGGACTACAGACTCGAGCCACCATGCTCAGCTAATTTTTGAAAAATTTTTCTAGAGACTGGGTCTCGCCGTGTTACCCAGGCTGGTCTCAAACTCCTGGCCTTAAGCAGTCCTCCTGCCTCAGCCTTCCAGAGTGTTGGGATTACAAGTGTGAGCCATCACACCCAGCATGGTTCTTCTATTTCATTAGTCCATTTGTCTATTTTTGTTCTGAAACCACATTGTTTAAGTTACTGTAGCTATATTATATGTAAACATTTGGTAAGGCAAATTGTCAATGTTGTTTTTGAAGATTTTCTTGGCTTTCCTTGTACTCTTTTTAGAATGAGCTTGTCAGTTTTGGACAAAAACATCTCTTTGGGATTTTTTTTTTTTTTGAGACAGAGTCTTACTCTGTTGCCCAGGCTAGAGTGCCGTGGCTTCAGCCTAGCTCACAGCAACCTCAAACTCCTGGGCTCAAGCAATCCTTCTGCCTCAGCCTTCCGAGTAGCTGGGACTACAGGCATGCACCACCATGCCCAGCTAATTTTTTTCTATTTTTTTGTAGAAATGGGGTCTTGTCTCTTGTCTTGTCTCTTTTTTTCTATGTATTTTTAGTTGCCCAATTAATTTATTTCTATTTTTTTGGTAGAGACGGGGTCTCACTCTTGCTCAGGCTGGTTTCAAACTCCTGACCTTGAGCGATCCACCCGCCTCGGCCTTCCAGAGTGCTAGGATTACAGGCGTGAGCCACCGTGCCTGGCCTGGGATTTTTTTTTAAGAGACAGAGTTTTGCTCTGTTGCCCAGGCCGGAGTGCAATGGCGATGTGATCATAGCTCACAGCAGCCTCGAACTCCTGGGCTGGCTCAGGTGATCTTCCTGCTTAGCCTTGGAGTAGGTAGGACTACAGGCATGCACCACCACGCCCAGGTAATTTTTTTATTTTTTGTAGATATTGGGTCTCACTCTGTTGTCCAAGCTGGTCTCAAACTCCTGGCTTCAAGCTGTCCTCCCACCTCAGTCTCCCAAAGTCTCCCAAAGACTACAGGCATGAGCCACCAAGCTGGGCTTCTTTGAGATTTTGATTGGGTTTGCATGGATTTTGGAATAATCTGGAGGGGCTGGGGGAATTGTAAAGATGTTGATATTGAGTCTTTCCCAGGAACATGGTGCAGTTTATGTATTTCAGTAAAATTTCACAGTTTTCTGTTTTGTTTTGTTTTGTTTTGAGATGGGACCTTGCAGTGTCACCCAGGCTGAGGGACAGTGGCATGATTATAACTCACTGTAACCTCTAACTCCTAGGCTCAAGAGATCCTCCTGCCTGAGCCTCCCTATGAGTAGCTAGGACTACAGGGCATGCCACCAGACCTGGCTAATTTAAAAATTTTTTTTGTAGAAACAGGGTCTCATTATGTTGCCCAGGCAGGTCTCAAACTCCTGGTCTCAAGCACTCCTCCCACTTCAGCCTTCCAAAGTACCAGGGTTACAGGTGTGAGCCACTGTGCCCAGTCTAGTTTTCTTTACATAGGTGTTGCATATTTCTTCTTGAGTTTATTCCGAGATTAATATTTTATAGCTTTGTTGCTCTTGTGAACAGGATAGTTGTTTTTTTTTTAAATTATATTCAGAGTGTTGATTTCTGCATGTTCATTTTGTCTTTGTCCTATTTGCTGAGCTCTCTTGTTCCTATTATAGTGTTTTAATTGATTTGCTTCGATTTTCTAAATAGGTAATCATATAGTTTGCAAGTTTGGAGTTTTGTCTTCTACTTTCTAACATTCGTATATCTTGTTTTATTTCCTTGGTTGGTAGCAGGAATTCTTGGCTTGACTTTAATGATTGTTTATGTGAAAGATGCTTACCCTCACTCATAAGATATATGCTAATTGAAACCAGACTAAGATTCTTTTTTTTAAATCTATCAGAATGTTAAAAATCAAAATGTTTGATAACACTTTTTGTTGTTAAGTCTGCGGAGTAAAAGACACTCTCACACATTGCAGGTGGGAGTTTAAATTGGCACAATGCCCATGGAAGGCAATTTGGCAGCATTATGTAAATATACACATATATTACATGCACTTTTCTGGATATATTAGTATACTTCAATAAAAGTTTAAAAAATAAATATGCAGGCCAGGTGTGGTGGCTCACACCTGTAATCCTAGCACTCTGGGAGGCCGAGGTGGGCCGATCATTTGAGCTCACAAGTTCGAGACCAGCCTGAGCAAGAGCCAGACCCCGTCTCTACCAAAAATAGAAAAAATTAGCTGGGCATGGTGGCGCATGCCTGTAGTCCCAGCTACTTGGGAGGCTGAGGCAGGAGGATCACTTGAGCCCAGGAGTTTGAGGTTGCTGTGAGCTAGCCTGATGCCACGGCACTCTAGCCGGGGCAACAGAGTGAGACTCTGTCTCAAAAAAAAAAAAAGAAAAAGAAAATATGCAAATTTCCTTTGATCCGGTAATCCTAGTTTATATATATATGTGTGTGTGTGTGTGTGTGTGTATGTAAAATGAAATCTGCAATGTTATTTGAATACTACAAAATAAGAATGAGAAACCTGTATGTACTGAAAAGAAAAGAAAGTACCTTAAGTTATTATGACAGTAAAAACCATTTAGTGTATACTATGCAACTTTTTGTGTATAAAGGGAAGGAGAGAACATATATCCATATGTACTTATTTGCCTAAAGAGACTCTGGAGGGATATGTAAGAATCTAATGAGTGGTTACCTGTTAGGTGGGGTGGGCACTGAATGGATAGGAGACAGAATTGGGAATGCACCTGCCTGTTATATATCTCTTTATTTGATTTTTGAACCATACAGTTGTATTATACTTTTATTTATTTATTTATTTTTTATTTTTTTTAAGACAGAGTCTCACTTTGTTGCCCAGGCTAGAGTGAGTGCCGTGGCGTCAGCCTAGCTCACAGCAACCTCAATCTCCTGGGCTCAAGCGATCCTACTGCCTCAGCCTCCTGAGTAGCTGGGACTACAGGCATGCGCCACCA
>CAUYPO010104656.1:0-52094 GCA_963574435.1 Cheirogaleus major
AATTAATTTCTTTCTATTTTTTAGTAGAGATGGGGTCTCGCTCTTGCTCAGGCTGGTTTCGAACTCCTGAGCTCAAACGATCCGCCCACCTCGGCCTCCCAGAGTGCTAGGATTACAGGTGTGAGCCACCGCGCCCGGCCACTCACAAGTTTTTTAAATAAACAAACTCTCTCAGCCCTTGTTCCAGGGTGGCTTCATATCACAGCCTAGACCTCAAAGAGGCATCCAGACCATTGGTGGACTCTTCAGAACAAAGCAATTCGCTTATTCAGGTATGAATGACACAAAACCCTGTACACAGTTAACGTACACAACTTGTTGAGTTTTCAGGTAAGTGTACAGCCCTGAAACCATCATCACGATCTATGCCATAAACCTGTTCATCACTTCTAAAAGCTTCCTCCTGCTCTCTTTACTAGTATTATTTGTAGTAGGAACACTTAGCATAAGATCTGGTCTCTTAGCAAATTGTTAAGTACACAATACAGTATTGTGGCCCTAGGCACTGTGCTGCACAGTAGAGCTCTAGGATTTATTCATATTCTACAGCCAAAACTTTGTGCCCTTTGACCAACATCTCCCCATTCCCCCTGCCCCTGTGAACCAGCATTTTACTCTCTGCTTCTGTGAGTTTTACTATTTTAGATGCCTCATATAGTGTATGTAGTATTTGTCCTTCTGTGTCTGGCTTATTTCACGTAGCATAATGTCCTCCAGGTTCATCCATGTCACAAATGGCAGGATTTCCCCTTTTTTAAGGTCAAACAGTATTCTAGAGTGGATAGGTACCATATTTTCTTTCTTCCTTCATTCATCGATGGGCGCTTGGGCTGCTTCCATCTCTTGGCTTTTGTGAATACTGCTGCAGTGCACACGAACGTGCAGGTATCTCGTCAAGATCCTGACTCATTTCCTTTGGAAAGAGACCCAGAAGTGGGATTGTTGGACCATATGGTAGTTCTGTTTTTAATTTTTTGAGGGCCTGTTTTCCCCAGGGGCGGCACCCATCAGTGGACTCTTGACAGGCATTAGTGTCACCTGTTTAAGGTGAGCCCGAAGTCTTTCCTGATCCAGTTCTGCCATGAGTGGTCAGAAGAGGAATAGGAAATGAGGTTTTCTGTTGCGTCACTCTCACAGCCGGTGGCACACTGTTATCTCAGGCGGTCATTGGTTCATATTCCCCACTGCCCACCTCTGCCGCCCAGGCAAGGCTGCACTGCATGCTGTCTATACGTGACAGTCAGGATGCTTGCCCGTGAATGCGGGAGAACGGCCAATATGTGCCGACGTGCAGTAGCATATGAACATTTACAGCACTTAATGTTGACTGGAAGTGACATGTAAGGGCTGGGTCAGTACCAGATTTGCCAGCTTTGCAGAGAATTCTAACTGTGCATACATCACTTCTCTGTGCCTTGTCCAAGCAGAGGTTGTTTGCTGGTGAGAGAGAAAGCAAAGAATGACTGTTCTCCCATCATTTAAAAATTCTGTAAAGCACGATGACTATCATTATGAATAGTTGATATAAATATATGAAAAGGTGATTCCTGATTATCATCCAAGGGAGTGGGGATAATAGATGCCCCGTAAACCATGCCATTAATTTTAATGGTTCTGAGCCAAGCGTGTTTCCAGTACAGATAGCTGCCTTTAGAAGTGCCATAATCACTCTCTCTCCGTGACTCCTCCTTTCCCCAGATTTAGTGGGAGGGAAGTGGCCCAAAGGTGGGCATCAGGGAGGGGAATCCACAGAAGGCCAGCCAGCCCTTTACCTTGTGGGTTTGCTGCCAAGACTCGGGAGGCAGTTTCTGTACATCTGTGCCGACAAAAGCATCCCTGGCCCTTGAGGTAACATTTGATTTGCTCATTTATATCTCACAAATGGCATTTAGGATGATGCCAAATGTGACTGTAATGTTTCTCTAAAAGTGAATACGTACAACTGGCAGATGTCATTGATAGGAAATGGCAGAAAAAAATAGAAATACCCTATATGTTGTAAAGAAAGGCTGGAGTACCTTTTTTTTTTTTTTTAATCAAGTACTGTTTTTATCCTTTTTCCATGGGTTTCCACTGAATATTGGGCTGTTTGGGCATTTTAGTATCAACTTAGAGAGTCTGATGTTTCTAGCTGGCAAACAAAAGCAGATTATTTTCTTCTTTTTGCCTCTATCTTAATTCAAGTGACGTGCGCCATGCCCGTTATGGATCATAAAACCCGAATGCACTGCTGTGTCCGGACACGGCTTCTTTGGACTTGACTTCCATGTCTGGAAGTCCACAAAGTGCATAGTTAAAGCTTAGCTTTTAAAATGATGACCCCATCAGCTGTATCTATCGGAACATCAGCACCCTGCCCTACCAGGAGGACGTTCCGAATGTGGGATTTATACTTGGAAGCCTGTGCTGTGGAAGATCCGTTTCCCATAAAGCAAAATAAATTGCACTTAGGTTCTTATCCCAGCAAGGTGTGCGCATGACTCCAGGGGAGCCCTAAGGGACAGTTTTCTAATTAGTGAAGAAAAATGGAAACAGATGTGGGTGGCTTACCAACATTACCAAATAAACACTTAAAAAACAAAGAAATGAAAGAAATGAGGTCTCCTCAAGCTAGTAAGCATGCTAAAATAATTTGAAGCTCTTAGGAAAAGGAATCTACCTATGTAGATAGCATATTTACATATTTTATCTATTTATGGATATTGTAAAGTTTATGTTGTACTTTATATATGTAATATGTACTTTGCTTTGAACACTGTACTTCCATAAATAATGTATTCAAGCTCTTGAAAATGCTATTCCATTGGGACCTAAATGTCGTGTCTGCGATTCTGTATACTTGGCATCGTCTCTCGAGCTCTAGCCCTTGTCACGGCTGAGATACCATGTGTGAGATGCTCCTGAGCAGCAGGGGCTCATGAAGACCTGGCCAGCAATTTATTGGACTCTGTTTATCACCCTTCCAGTTTATTTGAGGTCCTAAGCTATGCTGCAGAGCAGAGACTGGGGACAGAGGCTCTGAGGCCACACTGGCTGGGTTCTAATTCCAGCTTTACCACTCTGTAGCTGTTTGACCATCAGCAAGATACTTCACCTCTCTGCACCTCCATTCCCTCTTCTGAACATGGTGGTGATAACAATAGTGTCCACTTTACAGGAGCGTTGTGGCATATTTAATGGTGAGGTGCTTGGTCCAGGTGCCTCTGATATTATCCATCCATCACTCAATAGGCTGTATCTTGTGCAGTTAAAGAAGAATCCACTCACACTCTGCCTGGAGAGTTTTGTGCACCAGAGCAAATAAGGCCTGTGCCCCAGGTATACCTTCAGGGCACTCACCTCTGTAAGCCCAAAGCTTCTTTCGGCTGACACCTGTCACTTTCCACCTGGGGATTCTTTTCCAGCAGTGGGAGACTGCTCAGCTCATACCAGAGCAATCTGCAAGGGCTGGAGAGTGAATGTCTCCCGAGCAGCCCATGACCAATCATTGGCAGGGAGTGGGTGGACAATGCCCAGCTCCTGTCCCTGCTGGGTGGGATATCTCTGCGTGCTTGTTCTGCACAGTCTCCCAGACTTCCCCACAGGATGGCGCCCCAGCTGCCTGCAGCTGAAATGGGCTTAATAAAACACACTTTCTTGCCTTCCTTCTCTTCCCCACCTTGCTCACCACTACCTGTCTGGTGCTTTCTGGAACCACCTCCCAAATAAACCATTTACACTCAAATCCTCATCTCGGAGTCGGCTTCTGGGAAGTCTCGTGAACCATCCTGGGCATAGGAATCATAGCCTTGTTGAAATGGTAGCCCCTGCTGTGTCATCTGCTCCTCTCCTAGTCTCTGAGTGAATTCTGTCCAGGACACGTGGTGAGCAGGGATTGATGTGTCACATGCAGAGGCAGCGTCACTTGGGAAACGTCTTTGCTTGTGCAGCGATGCTATGGCTCTGTTCACAGAGCATCCTAGCCTCTTCAGGATGGATCATGTCCTGCGCATAGATGGGGACAGAAGCTCTCAGAATCCTCACGAATGAGTCCCCTGCAGATGCTGCTGGCAAACAATTAGTGTGAAACCACCATTTATTTGACCCCAGCAGCTACTTTAGTGACTTTTAAGAGTTAGCATGATTCCATGGGTGTCACATTCAAATCTTTCTTAAGAGCATGCTGACTTGCTTTTCCAGGTCGAATGAACGTCCACCAAGTACGTTACCATTGGCTTCTGATTAGGAAGGTGTGAAGTCTGTGGGGCTGTCATCTCCATTTCAGCCAATAAAATACAAGAGTCACTGAAGGAAGATAAGAGTTCCAGCAGCTGCAATATAAGTGTCATCAGATATGTGCCTCTGATGTGTTTGGAAAGCACATTCTAGGGACTTTTGTCTTGACATTTATATTTATTCTACTTTCAACCCTGATAAGTGGAGATCTTCACTGGATATGAGCTTTGACAAAATTATGTTCAGTGATCATTGAAGATGTCATAGTGTCAAGCCTGTCACACTTGCTTCCAAGTTTCCAGAAGCTCTTCCAAGGGATGCATGAATGCTCAGATTCATGGTCAGGGTCTCAATGCTTTGTGGTCTTCAGCTAACTCGCCCCTCACCCTTTCTTCTCAGCTGCGCCTTCCTGAGGGCCGTGGAGGAAGCATGGCTGCTCTTGCCAGGAGAAGGCTCGCTGATGCTGATGGATGGGCGCATAGCTGGGGACGGGTGGCTTCTGCATGTATTTATCACCCAGGGCATGACAGACATGTGGCAGTATGACAAGATTATTTAACCAACTCACTCTGCGATCCCCCAGCCTCAGACCTCAGACTGGTACCGGTCCGTGTCCTCTTAGGAACTGGGCCCCACAGCAGGAGGTGAGTGGTGAGCAAGTGAGTGAAGCTTCATCCATATTTACAGCCGCTCCCCATCACTTGCATCACTGCATAAGCTCTGCCTCCTGTCAGATCAGTGGCGGCATTAGATTCTCATAGGAGCGTGAGCCCTACTGTACATGCGAGGGGTCGAGGTGGCGTGCTCCTTATGAGAATCTGATGCCTGATGATCTGAGGAGTTGAGGTGGTGATGCTAGCCCTGGGGAGCGACTGCAAATACAGATTATCATTAGCAGAGAGGTTTGACTGCACAATAAATGTAATGTGCTTGAATCATCCTGAAACCATCTCCCCCACCCCCTCCCCCAGCCCCCCCTGTCTGTAGAAAAATTATCTTCCATGAAACTAGTCCCTGATGCCAAAAAGGCTGGGGACCGCTGAACTAACTGAATGCACAAGTGACGCTAAAAAAGGTGGAGGGAAAGCAATTAGAAAAAAATGAGATTACTTCAGAGGGAGGTCAGTACCCAAGATACATATTTTGGTGTCTAGAGCCGGCTGTAAGCTCAGCGGCAGCAATGATGAGAGGGAGACACAATCGGCAACATGACTCACAGCATCCACGCAGTAAAAATAGACCAGGGGCTCATGAGAAGCTCATCCACTTCTGCTCCTGATATGGGATGCAGAGTTCTCACAGAAGCAGTGAGCATCATCCCCCAAAACACCCCACTGGGAATGCCTCCCGCAGCCCCCAGCTCTCCAACCCCCTCACCCTGTGCTGGCTTTTCCCTGGCTCTTATCTGCACAACTCACTTGTTAAGTTCATGATTAAGCTTCACAAACAGGGGCTGCTTCTGGCTGGTTCCCTGATGTACCCCCAGCGCTGAGAACAGTGCCTGCTGCAGGGTGGGTGATTAGTGCGTATTTGTTGAATGATCGATTGAAGAAATTTCACATGGACTGTTTTCTTACTAAGTAGACCCATGGGCTCCAGGGAGAGCAGTTTGGTGCTTTGCAGATGTTCTTCGGCGTAGGTCTCTGATGGCTTATTTCAGTGCACTGTGGATTGTGGCATATCTAGCCCAAGGAGCAAATAAAGATGTACATAAATAAAGGGACCACATAAATAATGAAAATGTTTAAAGAAAACAGGGAATGGCGGGGATAGAGACAAGTGAATGAAACCCATGCAAGCTGACCGACCATTCAACACTGTGGCTCTAGGTCTCCATCTATGGCTACAAGGCTGCTTGGGGGTTTCGTCCTGGGGCTACACTGTCCCTGTTGTGAAGCATGGAAGTTCTCAATTTTCAGTTTTCCTCAGAATGGATCAAGATCCAAACTTTAAAATGTGCAGTTGATGAAGATTAGCTTTTATTTCAGAGAAGGCCAGTGGGGCTAGAACAGAAAAAGGTGTGTGTGCATCAAAGAGTTGAGCTGCAGAGTTAGGGGTTGGCTTATATGGGGCCTCATGGGCCATGCTAAGGCCTTTGGTCCACACCCCAGGAGCAGTGTCAGTGGAAGAATTTATGCAAGGGTGTCACAAGATCAATTCTTTTTCTGAAATTCCCCTGTGGCTGCCTCATGAGCCAAGTAAGGGTGTAGGGAAGTAGCTGTAAGATCGTGGTGGTGGCCTGGGTGAGACAGGAGGATAGCTTGGGCCAGGGTGACAAGGGAGAAGAATTGGTAGGACTTGTCAATGATTTGATTTTGATGGTGGGAGGAAGCAGGTCTTGGCCAGGTGGGCAGGTGGTTGGGCTGTGCACAGACACAGGTGTGGTGAGGGACCTGCAGAGGGTCCGATCACTGGCACGGGGTGGGGGTGGGAAGACGATGAGTTAGAAAAGGCTGGACAGTGGACCTGGCACGGAGTGGCAGGAAGACCTGGAGGGGAGCAGGAAAGCCAGCAGAAGGTGTGGCCAGGGAAGTCGTGGGGAAAATGATCTCAAGGAGAAGGAAGTTGTTAGTGGGGCTCACGTGTCTGAGAGGTCGGGCGAGGTGAGGCCTGGAAGGTTTCTTTTGGACTCCTTGATGTTTAGGGTCCCTTCAGTAGGGTGAGAGGAGGGGATCGGATTGGTTCCTATGTATCCACACCCTAGATCTGTCCCCCCTCACTCCAACTGGGCAGCTAAATTTGGGTGGATTTTAGGAATCCTCTTGGATTTCTTACATCTGGGGTTTTTCCCCCCCAGTGGCACTGCACCATTTTAAATAAAGTTTAAATTTAATATGATCTTAGGTGACGTCCACCCATATTTGTTGTTTCAAAGTTTTCTCCAGGAGCCTGGTTCAGGCATTTCTGCTGACCGGGTACTGCTCAGCATTCTCTGTGGGAGACCAAGTCCTGGACGTCAGGGCACAGTGGAGATGGGGCTTATTTTAGGAGATCAGAATCCAAATACAGGAAGTGAAAGGCTAGACTTTACCTTTGTAGCACTTGAAGCAAAGTTTTTAAAAATTCTGAAGATAGTGTCATGTCATTAAAAAGAGTTTCAGCATTTTCCGGCAGTCTTAGTCTCCCTGTTCTGCTGGGTTTCGTGGTTCAGCAGTAGTTAGAGGCAGTCTTCAGAACAGCATTGCTAAGGGGATGGTTTCTTTTAACTAGTCCAGAATGTGTGTCCCAGGATGGCAGAAATCAAAGAAGGGCTATCTCAAATGCTGACCCCAAGAATATAGTTTAACTTCCCCTCACTTTCAAGCCCTGGCCCCCAATTTATCCCAAGTGCTTTAATTTGGCACTACCAGTTTGTTTCATAAATAACCTTGGGGAGGAATTTCCGTTTACGTTGCTGCAGCTGTAGCTGGGAGCACCCCGTTGCCCAGGTCGGGCTCTATCAGTGCAGGCAGCCCTATCCAGAGCAGGTTATAAGACAAGGGCACGTGGAATCAGATAAAGTTAAACTTTTATGTGAAATAAGCAACGTGTCCAAGTAGCAGCACACCCCGGAAAGGGAAGACACAGTGTGATGCCACGTCTCAGTTGTCACCACGCCGAGCCAGGGTTAGGAGAAAGAATTCCGTGCCACCCCCGACACACCAAAGAGAGGGAGAGCATGGCCATGACCCTCCCTGATGCTACCAGAGTTAAGGGTGGCCAGTGCCCTGGAGTATTGGCACTTTTAGTTTTCCTTTGAAAACTGAAGAAATACGATCTCAAACGATAAACTTTTGAAGTCGTTTTAAGACCCACTGGAAAAGGTCCTTCCCTGGAAGCCCCAGACTGTCCCTGTTGTCGGAGAGGAACGCTGGCCCTGTGGGTACAGGCCAGGACTGTCCACACCTCAGCCAAAGTGCCTGTCAGTTTCCCTCTGACTTATTTAAAGGCCATTGATTCTGTGACTTCCAGGTCAATGGCTCTTCCCAGGCGGGCAAGCCAAGTCAGCGTGGTCCAAAGCAGACCACGGATGTTTGCGGAATCAGGTGTGTGTGGGGAGGGTTGAGCCCTGTGGCCCCCTGGCCTGTGAAGCAGGCGCGAGTCAGCCCACAGCAGAAAAGCTGGCGGCCCCCAGCCCTGCACTTGGTCAGCCAGGAGGGTATTAGAATCAAGGAAGCGTTTGGAAAGAGGACCCAGGTATGCTAGTTGGGGTCCTCTCCCCCAACAAGGATTTGGGTGCTTGCAGCTTACATGGGGATTAATTCCAGGAAGGGCTGGAAGTGGGTGGGAAGTGGGCAGGTACTGGGGCCGATGTGCCACTCATCACCTGGTGTTCCCCAGGCAGGGTTCCCCTGGCCACAGGGGCCCAGGGCTGCGGGACTGTTCGGATGCAGTTACTGGTGGGCGCATCCTCCTTCGCCCTGCATTGTGGCTGAGGCTGCCCCAGGGCCCTGACTCCAGCCTGCCAGCCTGAGGACTGCATCTGCATCGCTTCTGCAGTGACGAATGCCAGAGAGCAGCGCCGGCTGCACCAGGAACGCCTTCACTTTCTGACTCATCGTCTTATTTCCCATGTGGTTCCTTAGGGAGAACAAATGCCACTCGGTATGTGCGCACCCCTGGCTGGTGAGAGCTGGGGCTTTTCTGGAAGAAGCTATTTGCAGCTCGCCACAGGCCTTCCTTCGTGTGCAGCCACGCAGCCCATCCACCGCACCCAGGCGCGCAGACCTTGGCGCATTCGGCAGGGCCGGCACGGAGCCGGAGCGTGGCCGCAGCGCGCCTCGCCCGCGCCTCCTCGATGGTGAGGCTCAGGTCCCCTCTTGGCTGCTGAGCGGTGGGCGTGGGGGCTTCCCTGCTGGAGACGCGAATGCGAGCAGCAGCGGGCGTGAGTGAGACCGCTGAGCTGGGCCCAAGCTCCTCCGCCATCCGCCCAGGAAGGAAGCCACCAGCAGAGGCCTCCTGCGGCCATCTGTTTCCTCCTGTCCAGGACATGCTGGATTGCCCAGAATTTGTGAATCCCACTCAAGGAGCTCATCTCCGAGAAGGGCTGGTGGGACACCAGGGGCACGCTATTCCATAGCCCCGGAACCCTGCGCAGGGACACCACCTTCCTGCAGGGAAGCCCCCTCAGCGGGCATAGCAGTGACCTCTCAGAAGATCCTGGGGCCCAGGGGGACTGCGGAGAAGTGTTCTAGGTCTCCCCAGGGTACATAATATGGTGTTAACAGCAAAATCCAGTAAAAAATAAAGGAAAATGCCTGGCAGGGATAAAGACATAGGTAAGACAAGTGGGAAAGCTAAGAGATTAACACAAAAATGTTAACCATGGGGTAAGTGGAAGATTAAAATTAAGGGAATAATATTTAAATGTCATATAATTTCAAAGCCCCAGTGAAGAAAAAGGTAGGTGAAATGAAATAGATTTGAAATAAATGTTAAAATGAACAAACAGAAGACCTCCCTAGTGCCAACAAAATTTAGAGGCAAGCCTAGAAGTTAGAGATGCATTTTAAAGTAAAAATAAAAACCAAATGAGCAGGCAAAAGTTAAAACAAGACTGGCAGTTGGAAGCGAAATAAATATAGTTCTTCAAAATGATAAAAAAAAGATGAGAGTGCTCAGGCTCAGGCTCCCACCTCCCCCACAGGCACACACTGAATAGTCACGAGAATTGAAGGAAAATGAAATAAATACAGGTAAAGGTAAGGAGCCTAAAGGTTAAATAGAGAGCGTTGCGGTCCAGTCCGTCAGAAATAAAAACACAGCTGCCTGGATGCTGAGTCCCGCAACAGAACAGATTCATAGTGACTTAGGAAGGTGACATGAAGTCAAAAGACCATCAATGAAATATGTGAAGACTCCCACAGGCCTGAGGTGTAAATCTCCCTGGAGCGAGCATTGGTTTACCATGTGACGTCCCTGGGTCCCTGTCATTTTGGCAGAAACCCCAGCATCAATAGCCGACTTTCAGAGTTTAGAACCTGATGGACTGTGAGCAGGTTTTATTGAGCCAGGAGAAGGATTCAGTGTGCACACACGTGTGTATGTATACATTTCAATTATTTGTCATTATAAAATAATCCTGGAGCTTCAGACTCTCTGAACTGTAACTTTACTTCCTTTACATGTTGAGAAGGCACACTTTTTATTTATATCATTAGATGTTACCCTTACATTTTTAATATTCATTTCCTTTTTTTATTTCGTTTTGTTTTTGGGGTTTTTTTTTGAGACAGAGTCCTTGTCAACCTGGGGTAGAGTGCAGTGACATCATCATAGTTCACTGCAGCCTCAAACTCCGGGGCTCAAGGGATCCTCCTACCTCAGCCTCCCAAGTAGCTGGGACTACAGGAATGTGCCACCATGCCCAGCTAATTTTTCTGTGTTTTGTAGAGAAGGGGTCTCCCTCTTACTCAGGCTGGTCTTGAACTCCTTGCCTCAAGTGATCCCCAAGCCTCAGCCTCCCAAAGTGCTGGGATTACAGGCATGAGCCACTGCGCCCGGACGTGCATTTCTTAATGTACAAATTCTAGAGCTAATATTGTCTTTGTTATCCTTAACCATACAGTGATGTTAGAGTCTTCTTACTTTCTTACGTTGTTCAATGTTTCAGTTCCTTCTAACTTTATACCACCAGAATTAATCATTGTTATTGTCATTATGTTTGTTGTTTTCTATTGTCAGTGCTTTTTAAAGATTACTCATATTCTAACCTTACTTGCCATCTTGCATCTCAGTTTTACTTTCTGTGATCTGTTTCCTTTTGTCTAGAGAATGTACATGAGTGGTCTTAATAAGTCTCTTAGACGTTCATTCTTTCAGTCTTTGGACAAATGCATGTTCTCATTTGTGAATGACAGTTTAGGTATAGAATTCTAGGGTGAAGGTGTTATCTCTCACACAGACTGAAATTATTTTTTATTTTCTTATGGTTTCTGTTGCTGTTCCTCTTGGTTTGTTTTATTTTTTCCTATAAGAGATATAATTTTTTTCTCTAGTTAAGATCATATTTTTGTCTCTTATATAGTTACTATAAGACATTCAGTGTGGAATAGCTTTCATTTACCTTGCATTATGTGTATCAGAATCTGCGAATTCACATCTTCCTTTAGTTCTGATAAATTCTCAAACCTCTTCAGATATTACCTCTTCCCCATCCTCAGTGTTCTCTCATTCTGGAATTCCCAGGCTATTCTTCCAGAATTTCTGTGAGTTGATTGAGAGACATTTTCATTTTTATCTTCCTACCTTTTATTACATCTTTCATATTTTCCATCTTATGCTGAAGTCGAGGTAGTAGCATCAGTTCCCTGTTCCAGTTCAATTCCCCCATCAGATATTTCTAGTTTGCTTATTAACTCATCCATCATTTTTTTAAATTCAGTGTTTATTTTTATTTCAGGAAATTCTAATTTACCTTATCTCTTTTGATGATATATTTTTCCCCATGTGGATTTGGTGGTTCCTCTTTATATTCCTTGAATATCTTAAAAGAAACTTATTTCATCCATTAACTGAAGTTCTTGGAAAGCTGCTCTATCTGTTGACTCAGGTTCATGGTGGACTGTTTCTTGGTAAATTTAAAAATTTTGAATTGTGATGCACCTCCGTGGAACTCTAATCAAAAACTGTCCTTGAGGATTTCCTGAAGCAAGGCTGTGTCTGACAGGTACCCCTTGGAATCACTGACTTGGGACCACATTTTATGTTAGTTTCTTGCATTACGAATTTCCTGCCTGCACAGAAACTAAAATTTAAACCCAGATCCACATGATGTTGCATTTCCAGCATACAGCTTTCCTCAGTGCCAGGCCAAGTGGGCCAGCCCCCGTCTTTCCCTCACTGCACCAGTGGGCAGAGGGACTCCAGCCAGCACCCTCCGTGGATGTGTCATTCTCCAGGGTTTCCATATTTGTGTAGGTTTCAGTTCCCACTCCTTCCTTGAGGAGACCCACTAAAACCCACGCTGTGCTTGTCAAGACTGGCCTCTCTCCCAGGGATGCAGCAACATCAACTGGGGCGAAGGCTTCGTGTTTCACTTCCCTCCTTAATTTTAGCCCCTGAAGATGTTCCTTGCTTTCTTGCGACCTCAGCCAGGTCTGTAAAGAAGTCTTTGCGATATTATGTGGCGTATTTAGATGCTTTGTTTCAGGAAGTGTTTAAAGTTAGTCTGGCACAGTGTTTGAAGTTGATTTCTCCGGAGACATTTGAAGATCTGAATGCCAAGTCTTTGTCTCAGCAGGACTGGGAGTGTCTCATTTATCACCTGTGTTACTATTCTCACCCGTGTTGGCATTTATGATCCAGATTCAGCCTACTTTTTAGGACTTTAAGGCTCTCTTCTGCCAAAGCCCATCAGCCAAAGGCCAATAAGAGCACACTTATGGTCAAATAAAATTGGTTGAACTTACTGCAGCAAGTAAATGGAGTGTATGGCATCTTTGGAGCCTCTTTGCAGGGAAGAGAAGGTTCCTAAAGGATTGGGACCTGTGCCAAATGGTGCTCTGGGGACAGTTGGGCAGGGGCAGCTCTGGACGGGTCCTGAGGGGAGGCACTGACACTGTGGCAACTGGATGTCAGTGGTCTGTGTAGGAGGCAGAGGAACCAAGCAGGGTGGGGTTGATAAGAAAGGGACTGAAAGCAGTTTTGTAGCTGCAGTAGGTTTCTTGTGCAGAAATGTGGCTTATGGTGTGTCCTATTGGAAACACTGTATCATCAGCAGGGCTGATTTTTCATTTCCTCTCTTCTTGTGGCTTAACTAACCTTTCAGGGAAATGTTTTTGTCCCAGAGAGATTCCTTTTTTCAAAGGAAAGCTCAGATCCTGTGACACACCAGGCAGAAGGTGATGGGAGAAACCACCTGGCTTGGTCCTGCCTATGTCCCGGCCTCTGGTTTCCTGCCGGTTCTGGTTCACAAGGGCCCAAAACCTGTGACAGGTATGACTCATCTCGTAGTCACTGCTGGAGCATACCTCTCCAAGTCTGGATTTTCACTCTTGAAAGCTCAGTCTTTGGAACATTAAGGAATTCAGCTAAGAAGTTCCTGTTTCTTGGCAGCCTGGGAACCAACAGTGAGGACCATGGTCACCCTGACTTCCTCTAGACTTTGACCTTTGTCAGTGGTCACAGACATACCTCTTGGGAACTGAGGCTGGCCCAGTGGGTTCCCTGGAGTGGGAGCACCCCGAGCACCCCTCCAGTTTGTGTTCCCTGACCTCGGTAGGTCTGTGAAGCCCATCACTCGCTAGCAGAGTAAATGGCCACAGGAATAACTTGGGATATTAGCCCAGGAATGCTGGTTTGAAATGTGACTCATTTTCTCATCAGTCAGAGATCTGATGACTAATTTTTCTGTTTCCCAGACTGAGCTGTTCTCTGATTCTCATTTGAAGGTCCACGAAGCAGCTTGAGAGTTTATTATGTTAATTAATTGGGAGATGGGCCATGGATACAGTCCATGAGATTGTGTATTCATTTCTGAACCTTTTAAATAAAGAAACTGTTTCTATTTTGAGGAAGCACTTAGTTACAGGAAAACTGTGAAGGAATAATCATTCTCTTTGTTTTTATGCTTTTGGTTTATTTCAGCAAATCTGAGGTTTAGTAAAAACCCATGGCACAGGAAAAAGCAAATCACTCTACCATTTTGTTTCTGTGGCTACTTGAGATCTCATGTTGTATCCTAAGTATTTACGATTCACATTGTTTCTGATGTGAATTATGAGACAGCCGTTTCCTCACTCTGGGCTCATTTCTGTGAACTTGGGAAGGTAAGAAACACTGAGTTCTTAAAGTTTCTTTTTACCTTTTTCCATGAAATGGATCCTAGCAACAGCCAATCCCTGTCCCAGTTCCACAGGAGGTGTCTCCACCATGATACAGAGGATGGTAGCCATGCAGCTCCCTTGATCCTTTGTAAATTTATACTACTTGTGAAACTCGGGTGCACTGGAAAGCCTTAGTGCACTGTGAATTTTTTGCTCTCCCCCTCCCTATGTCTCTCTATACTTTACACACACACACACATATACACACCCTCCACCACCATCAACATCATAAAAACCCCAGAATGTCATTATTGCAGATGAAACCCATTTTGTAACTAATCCATGCTAAGGGATTTTCTGGGTAAATGTGGTTCTCTATCTCTTTTAATTTATTTTTTCTTTAATATTGTATTTCTCCAATTCTAAGATGCACATTTTTTTTCTTTTTACATTGTAACATTTTTGAAATTCTGAAATAGGGATGCATCTCACAACCAGTGGCTTTTGACCACTTGATGAAATATGACAAGGTTTCCCCCTGGAGCATAACTTTATGTGATGTGGGCAAATCTAGATGAATATTGACTGCATAAAATGATATTAAAGTATTGTGGAGTTTATATATGTTTAATATATAATTTTATATGTTTTTATATCCTACATGTATACTTTAAAATAAAGACAACAATAGTACCACATTGGTAGATTATAATCAGAATTAATGTGTTTAAGGTTCTTATATTTTCCAGAAAGCAGTTAAAGAAGTAATTTATATTAACTTCTAATAAGTTCTAAGGTACCATATCTTGGGCTTGTACACCAATGCCATTACTTCTTTTTTTGAGGAATATGCTTTTTTAATTGTGGTAAAATATAACATTTGCTATTTTATTCATTTTTAAATGTACAATGCAGTGGCATTAACCACATGGACATTGTTTTGCAACCGTCACCTCCATACGTCCCCAGAACTTTTCATCATCTTGAACTGAAACTTTGTCCCCATTAAGCAATAACTTTCTATCCTCTGTCTCTTAGCCCCTGGCAACCACTGTTCTACTTTCTGTCTCTAGATACCTCCTATAAGTGGAGTCATTCAATATGTATCCATTTGTGGCTGGTTTATTTCACCTAGCATATTGTCTTCAAGGTTGAGCCACGTGGTAGCACGTATGAAATTTTCCTTCATTTTTGAGGCTGAGTAATATCCATTGTAGTATATGCCACATTTTGTTTATTCATTCTTCTGTCAGTGGGCATTTTGGTTGTTTCCACCTTTTGACTACTGTGAATAAATGTAATAAAAGTGCTCTTAATAAAAGTGCTGTGCACTTTGGTGTCCCCAAATATCTGTTGGCGTCCCTGCTTTCAATTCTTCAGGGTATATACCCAGCAGTGGAATGGCTGCATTATATGGTAACTGTGTTTAATTTTTGAGGAGACAGCATCCTGTCTTCCACAGTGGCTGCTCCATTTCACATTCCCACCAGCAATGCACAAGGGTTCAATTTCTCCACAATGAAGTGAATTTTAAAGCCTATTTTTATGTGGTTATTTTAGCTAGGATAATAATAGTAATGAAAATTCCAAACCTTTCCCCTGGGCTCTTAACATATCTCTCCCTAACCCCAACCTGCTTCCCAGAGGCGCTGCCTACTTACCTCTCTCTTCTCTGTGCCTTGACTTGTGTTCATCCAGTTCTTTCTTGATCTGTCAACTTTAGAGTCTGTCCAGTGGACTCCCTGCTTTGAAGGCAGAGAAGTTAGCTCATTTAAGGTTAGAATTTAGTTCATTTACAGCACTACCCATCTTCTCCCCCTGCTCACAGCTTTTCAGGGCTGTATTACATTGAATTCTTCCTTTGGTTACTGTTACATCTTTAAATGAACATTACTAAGCCTCCACTCTGCCAGGTGAGGCTGTGGTTAGCACCTGTGCCCACGCTGCTTCTTCCTTTCCCATTCGCCTTCCCTTTGAGGTTGGCTATGTCCTTGCTTTAATATGGTACTGAGTAAGTCTGGCTCAATGCCATGAGTCAGGCCTTCTGGGTGTGAAATCCAGCTCTGCGGCTTAGAGGTAGAAGACCTTATGCAAGTTCCTTAACTTATTGATGCCTCAGTTTCTACATCCAAAATTTGTATTACAGCAATAGCTACTTAAAGGAGTTATTGTGAAAATTCAACAGGATAACCCTTGCAAAGATTTTATGCAGTACTTGATGTTTAGGAAATGTCCAGTGCTTCTTGCCCAAAGTGATGATGATGATGACGATGATGACAACTTTGGTAACCTTTACAATCTGTTTTTAAATTATGTTTGGTCTATATGTAGATTCCAAATGTTAAATTATTAAACATTTCTTATCATGATTCTATAAGCATTATGACTATAAACCCAAGTTGTGATGACAAAATAATATTGCATCTGTACTAGTTCCCAGTATTGTGACCCCTGGACCAGAGGAAGGAGAATATTCTCAGTGTCCAGGTCAAATGCATTCTGCCTTTTTAAATTCTGCAACTGCTCAACATAATGGAAAATTTTGTTTTGCTTTATATTTGGGCCCATGGAATTCCTGTGCAATTTTTCTGGGTGTGTATGTGGTGTTTTGTTTTGTTTTGTTTTGGAGTTTCTAAATGGCTTTCTTTTCACATTGAGGAAAGAAACCTACACCTTATTCACAGCACCCCTTGGGTCTTCCAGCTTTGTGTGCTCTGTCACTCTTGTTCATGAAGATGGGCTTTGTGAAGCCCACTGATACTTGTTAGACATGGGACTCTCCATACCTAGACCTTTCTATTCATTTCTGAATCTAGTCATTGTTTCGCTACCCCCTGTTATCCAGGTCTTTGATTTTCACTGTTGTTTTTTCTGGGTAAATTTGTAAGTTACTTATTCAGATAATGCTGCGTATGAGAACAATTTTCTAATTCTTTAACATACTTACACCATCATTGTTTTGTTTCATTTTTTGTTTTTGTTCACACTTGACTGATTGCTTGGTTGGGTTCATAATTTAAAAGTTTCCTCTCTCAACTTTGAAGACATCATCCCATTGCCTTTCCACTGTGCTTTGTTCTAATGAAAGTATGATGCGATGCCAGCCTGTGTGTTTCTGTGTCCTCTTGGCCACCGCTGGTCTCCTTGTACCAATTCTGGGCTGCAGCTTCCACCCACTTTCCTTCTTCTAGCCTTTTCTTGGACTCCACATCTACCATAACTTTAAAATGCCTTATTTTGTTAAGGATTTCTTCCCATTTTCTCTTCTGTTAAGTAAGATTCTCTTTATTCTTTCAGTAATAACATTTTAATAACTTCTTAGAGAAAGGGGGAAAAGTAACATGTGCTTGATCCTTCATCTTGACTCAGCATTATGGCTCCTTATATCTCTTCAGAGGGTGGTCTTTTCGGAGAACAAACTTGCGGCTTTCTTGCTCCTCTGTTGTATCTTTGCTCTCTATTTTTCTAGTTTCTGCTCATACCTTTATTACCACCTGTCATATATTCTTTGCTCTCATCATTATTATTTTGGTTAATTTATTAATTTAGATGAAAGTTCATTACAAAAGGCCAGCTGTAAAGCAATTTTTCTAATAAAAGCATTGAAGGCTATATATTTACCTCTAAGTATTGCTTTACCTGCACCCCTATGTAGTTTTTCAATGTGATTCTGTTCTAAGTAATTTTACATTTTGTTATGATTCTCTTGTGATCCAGTGGCTATTAAGAAGGCATTTTTTCCTTATTTCCAAATGAGTGTCGTTTTTATTAAATGTATTGACTTTTATATCAGTTGTGTTGTGGTTAGAGAAAGTGGTCTATAAGATATTATTTGACATTTTTGATATGTATTTTATGGCCTACACAATTTTTGAAAGGAAGGGAGGGAGAGAGAGAGTGAGAAACATACAGAGAGAGAGAGAGAGAGAGAGAGAGAGAGACCTTGTTTCTGCCTAGAAGAATCTGTGTTATCTAATTGTTGGATGCCAAGTTTTACATATGCTTATTTGATCAAAATTGTTATTCAAATATTTTAGGTCTTTCTTATTTTCGACCTGTTTATTTCTTAACATAATTCAAAGCATACTTTGAAGTTTCCTGTTCTGGTGGTGAAGATATCACATTATCTCAGTAATTCTATAAATTTTGCTTTCTAAAATGTGATATGAATTAATTATGTACATAGAAGTTGAGAATTGTTATAGTTACCTGGTGAATTAAACCTCTCTATGTAGTAACTAGGTACAACATTTTCTACTCAGAGTTTTATATTCATTAAACTGTTTTCATCCTTTTACTTTTAGTACTTCTGTATTCTTATTCTTTAGGTATGTCTCTTATAAATAAAATATCTGGATATTAGTTTAAATCCAGACTAACAATTTATTTTAATTGACCATTTTAATTAATTTATACTGATAGTTTTTTATTTGGATTTTGCTCTGCTTGTTTTGGTCTGTGTTTCATTTTTTTCTTAAGTCTTTTCATTTGATTGAGGTTTTACTTTTTATTTTTCAGTCTTATTCATTATTTCTCTCTCCTGATTTGGAATGTATACAACTGTTTCTCTTCATTTGGCAGTTATTTTTGAAATTTACCTGTGCATATTTAACTAAGCATAAAACTGAATGTTTTTACATACTTCTGGAACATTAAAAGGATCTTAGAATCATCTACCTCCTGATTTAGATACTATTGTTTTCCAGTGTTTAAATTTTTAAAAATAAACCTCCCAATTTAGATGTTTTTTTAAACATAATGAATGTTTGTTTGGATTTACAAACATGTTGGCTCATCTGCTCATAAGTCCTTGCATCTCAGGCCATCACCCAGCATTATTTTTCTACTTCCTAAAATGCATCCTTTAGAATTCCTTTTTATTTAGGTGTCTAAGTAGTTTTAAAAATTTATTTGTAAATGACTTATTTCACTTTGCTCTTAGAAGATAATTTTATTATATGCACTTGAAAATTGAGAGTTAATTTCTCTCAGTATACTGAAGGTATTAGTCCATTGTTCATTGCCTTCCATTATTGCTTGATTTGTCTGTTATTGTAGTTTTTGTTGCTGTGTAGATTATCTATGCTTTTCCTCTGACTGCTTTTAAGATCTTTTTTTTTTTGGTTTCTTCTTCAGCAGTTTCATCATCGTATGTCAAGTTGGTTCTTCCTGGATCAGTGAATTTGTGTTTCTCAGTACTTTTGAAAATTTCATAGATAATATCCTTTCAAATATTAATTTTCTTCTTTCCCATATTCTTTCTTCTCTTTTTCTGGGACTCCTATTAAAAGCAGATTGAGCATTCTTATTGACTTTTAACTACCCATTTATATTTTCTATCTCTTTTTTTTAATAATGAGTCACTCTGGATATTTTTCTCAGATCTGTCTTCTAGTTTACTTTTTTTTTTTCATCCGTATCTATTTTGCTATTTAAATTTTAATTCTTCGGTTGCATTTTTTACTTCAATTCTTTTCACTTTTGGAACTTCAAACTATTTTTATTTTTTCTATTTATTTCTGACAGTCTCTTGTTACCTGCTTATCTTTGTGTTTTATTTATATAAACATTGTATAAATAATTATTCTATACTCTATTCTTACTATAACAATATCTAAAGCCCTTGATGGTCCAAAGCTATTATTTATTTATTTTTCCAGTGATTCTCATTCACAGTGGCATGCAGTTTTTTGTGCATGATCTTTGATTGTCAGCTCATTGTTTAATCTTAGACTGTGCTTAAATTTGGGGGACTTTTAATAATATTAGAGAAGTTTGATTCTATTTCTGTCTATAGTGAAGGATCATCACTTACTTGACCTTGTGTTAGAATCTGCAGAATAGTGGGTCTCAAAATGTGGTTTCTGGATCAGGAGCAGCAAAACCTGTGAACTTTTTAGAAATGAAAATGTTTTTGGTATCCCTTTCCACACTGAATAAGAAACTCTAAACCCTAGCAAGCTATAGTTTAACAAGGTTTCCAGGTGACTCTAATGCATGCCTAAACTGGATACCACTTCCGTAAAGAATCTTAGCCGAGAATAGAGATTTATTCTTTACTTCTTATCTCTCTACTGAGGCTGTATAACTTACTATCATCATTACTATTGATACTTAAATCCACGCAACTCTGCCCCTTCAGTCAATCTTCTATGGAACAGAGGTAATATGTCAAGATTTTCCTTCACAACCAGAAATATCTCAAAGTGTATTCCAATCCCAGGTCTAATTTTGCAGCAAGATGCTCCCTTAGAGCATCTTGTCAATTTTAATGTCAGAAGTAACATAATGGTCTGTCCATTGAATTTTAATTCTACCCATGTATTTTTTCAATTCTAAAACTTCTAAGTCTTTCATTTTGCAAACATATTTGGTATGGTTTTTTTGTCATATATATTTGATGATGTCAGTATCTGCAGTCATTGTGGATCATGGATCTGATTTGTGATGTTTTTGTTCACCCTTGCTAATTGTGGCTTATTGTGAGTGTGTGAGTGTGTGTGTGTGTGTATGTGTGTATGTGTGCGGGTTTTGACACAGGGTTTTGCTCTGTTGTCTTGGCTGGAATGCAGTGAGCTGATTAGAGCTCACTGTAACCTCAAATTCCTGGGCTCAAGCAATCTTCCCACCCTAGCCTTCCAAGTAGCTGGGAGTACAGGAGTGTTCCACCACACCTGGCTATTTTTAAAATTTTTTTGTAGAGAAAAGGTGGTCTTGCTGATTTGCCCAAGCTGGTCTCAGACTCGTGGGCTCAAGTGATCCTCTCGCCTTGCCTCCCAAAGTGCTGAGCATACAGGTATGGTCCATGACACCTGGCCTCTTCATGAGTTTAATGCTTGTCTTAGTTCATTCCTGCTGCTATAACGAAATACCACACTTTGGGTAATTTATAAGTAATAGAAATTTATTTATCATATTCTGGAGGCTAGGAAGTCCAAGGTCAAGGTGCTGGCAGATTCAGTGTCTGATAAGGGCTCACCCTCTACTTCCACATTGACACCTTGTTGTTACGTCCTCCAGAGGGATAAACACTATGTTCTTACATGGCAGAAGGACAAAAAAGGACTAACTCTACCCCAAGTCCTTTTATAAGGGGACTAATACTATCCACGAGGGCCTAATCACCTCTAAGGGTTCCATCTCTTAATACCATCACCATGGGAATTAAATTCCAACATGAATTTTAGAGGGATGCATACATTCAATCCATAGAAGTGCTTATTTTCTTCACTCTAATTCCAAACTCATTTTCCTTTTAACGTTATTTGTAGACATTTTCTGAGGCCTGTCTTTAATGTACTTTTCGCTTCTGCCAAGAATCAGAGTGGGAGATTCCCAGCCCAAAACACTATAAACTAAGTGTTCAACTGTGTTTTTCAAGGCACACTAAGAGTGTGAAATCTTGGAGAGTGTGTGAGTGCAGGCTAGTGGTTAGAAATTCTCAGAGATGAATCACCTCTGGCCTTGCTCCAAACACACAGCTTTACCCAAAAGAATACTGTCAAGGCTTTCTCTCTTTCTCTCACCCAATGGGTGGGGAGTTAGACTTCTTGGCTGGGTCAGTGTCCACGTTCACAGTCTTGTCACTTAAATCTTTAACCACATGAGGATCTTCTACATCTCCAAACGATAGACTGGAGTGTGCGTGGGGGGGAGTGTAATTGGTGTTGATGGTAGTGATGGCAACAGTAGTGGTGACATTACCTGTACTGACAGTGTTGTTAGTAGAGCGGTGGTATAACAGTGGTTGTGGTGATGGTGGTCATGGTGGTTGTTGGCGGCGGTAGTGATGGTGGTGGTGGTGGTGGTAGTATGGTAGGGGTGAATGTCAGGAATCAATACATTTTTCTGTGAAGAGCCAGGTAATAAATATTGTAGGCTTTGAGGACAATATGATCTCTGTACAACTGCTCGACTTGGTCCTAATAGTGATGAAGAAGCCATAGACCTATGTGAATGAATGGTTCTGGGAGTAGGCTAATAAAACTTTATTTGTGGACACTGACATTTGAATTTCATATAATTTTCTTGCACTATGTAATATTCTTTTCTTCAACCACTTAAAAATATAAAGACTTTTCTTAGCTTGTGGGCTGTACAAGCGCAGGTGTTGTATGTGCTTGGCCTGTGGCCTAGAATTTGGCAAGTCCCGGCAGTAGTGTTATTGGGGGGATGATAGTGGTGGTAATGATGGCGGTACTTCCGGTGATGTTGTGGGGATGGTGACGGTGGTGGTGGTGATAGTATCCCTGCTGGTGGTGATAGTGGTGGGGATGATGGTGGTGATGGTGATGATGGTAGTACTCTTGGTGGCAGTGATTATGACAATGACTATGGCAGTGATGCTGATTGTGGTGGTGATGGTGGTGATGGTGACTGAAGTTCTGGAAGGGATGGGAGTGGTGAAGGTGGTGATGGCAGTGGTGGAGGTGGTGGCGGTGGTGACTGAAGTTCTGGAAGGGATGGGAGTGGTGAAGGTGGTGATGGAAGTGGTGGTGGAGATGATGGTGCTGGAAATGGTGGTGGTGATGGCAGTGGTGGAGATGGTGATGGTGATGATAGAAGTTTTGGAGGGTAAGGGAGTGGTGAAGGTGGTGCTGGGAGTGGTGGTGGTGATGGCAGTGGTGGAGGTGGTGGTGGTGGTGATTGAAGTTGTGGAGGGGAGGGGAGTGGTGAAGGTGGTGATGGGAGTGGTGGTGGTAATGGCAGTGGTGGAGGTGGTGGTGGTGGTGATTGAAGTTGTGGAGGGGATGGGAGTGGTGAAGGTGGTGATGGGAGTGGTGGTGATGATGGCAGTGGTGAAGGTGGTGATGGGAGTGGTGGTGGTGAATACAGTTGTGGAGGGGATGGGAGTGGTGAAGGTGGTAATGGGAGTGGTGGAGGAGGTAGTGGTGGTGGTGATTGAAGTTGTGGAGGGGAGGGGAGTGGTGAAGGTGGTGATGGGAGTGGTGGTGGTGAGGGTGGTGGAGTTGGTAATGGTGGACATGGCAGTGCCACTGGTAAAGAATCCTCCTCTTGCCACATCTTCCTTAAAAATGAAATGGATACTCACAAAGATATGGGAGTTGGCTCAACTTTTGAAGTTGGCCTGAATATGGCCTGAATATGTACGTTTTCTTATTTCCAAAATCACATCATTTGTGCTATACTTCTCTAACTGTTAATAAATCAGATTTACAATTCCAGTGGACTGTGTCCCAATGGTGCTATGACAAAGCCTTACTTGCCAGAAGAAGTTTTTGGCTTTGTGAGCAGGAAATCCCAGGCCACCACAGTGATACATAGGATGATGTAGCATTTTGCAATTGTAATGTGCCATTTAAATGCTAAATAGTAATAACTGATCTGGTCCCTAATGCTTCATTAACTATCTCCACTGCCAAATTGCGAGCTTTTCTATGTGTTTGCGCTAAAGGCAAATTTTAATTGTTTAATGAGGATTTGCAAGCAGCTCTTTTATCTCTACACTTGGGCGTTGGTGGAAACACACATATCATTTGCTTAGCAGGAGGGAAGTATTTATACAAAAGGCTTCTTATAGTGTTGGGGTTTGGGGAAGACCTAGTAACTGGTGCCTAATGCTTTGCCTAATTGAGCTGTCTGAGATGGGGTTGAAAGTTTCAGGAGCGACGTGCCTTCTACACACCCCAAGCATTCTGGCTAACCTAATGTGCAGTTTGTTTAATTTTCTTCTTCAGTTGCATAGATAGTTTGCTTCATTCTGTTTATACGTGGAGAGGCTGCTACAGAAGTTATTTTATGTGTTACATGTGACTGGTACTGTACAAGGTCATTGGCATGTAAGGTTCCTAATCAGCAGCACAGGTCTGGACACGAGACACTACATTGTAAACTTCCTTCCACCACACACACAGATCGCAACCCAATAGTGCAGGTCTTTAAGTCTTTCTGTGGAAGGAGTGTATGTGTTTCAGCAGCGGAGGTGCGGTGGGAGAGACATGGAGTTTTTAAAAATTTAGAATTATTCACAGGCTCAGAAAAAAGGAAAAGTAATGTGAGAAAGTTTTGGCACTTCTCAATCTGCCTTTACTTCTTCATTCATGCATTTGTTTGAAAATTACTGTACTTGCAACACTGGTTCCCAAAACTTTCATTTAATTTTTCTTCCTGGTTATTTCCTGAGCAAAACCATCAAATAAACATTAGAGAAAAGTCTGAGAAAAATGCCACCTGTAATGTACGATCCTAGTTCTACGTGGATAGGTGCATGTATAATTCTGCCATGTGCACAGCACATGATTCCCGCTGGAGAGGCTGGGATTCTTTACAAAGGGTTTGTGTTTTGTGGCTACAAGCAGACGGAGCTGGAACCTGCTCAGATCCTGTGTCTGGCAAGGAAGGTGGAGGCTTTGGCTTCAGCACACACCTCCTTATTCTGAGGAGACACTCAGCTATGCGAAAGCTATATTTGGGGGTCTGAGTTTTCTATTTCACAGCGAGGAAGCCAGCTCACCTGCAGTGTTTTTCTCCATCAGTGGGTTGCAGAAGTCACCTGACAGTGTGGTTTGTCTGGTCCTGCTAATGTTTCTGAGACCCTGCCTCTACTTATCCAACATGTATGATGTCTGTTGCTGTGTTCTGGGCACACATGAAGTGCCATTCCCTCACTCCAGTGCCCACTGACGGCTTTGTTTTGCTTTTAAGAAAATTTTATTCTCACTTTATATCTGCCAGAAAAAGAATGCACTGTTTCATCAACCATTCAGCCAAAGAGCTGAATCGTCGTTAGCCCAGTATTATACACAAGCTAGATGATAGCAACTGCCCCTTCCCCCCAAAATGAAAGAAGCGAGCAAAATGCAGTGCAGCCGTACAATGGAATTCTGTTCAGCACCCATACGTGCTGCAACACGGATGAACCTTGAAAATACTACGCTAAGTAAAAGGAGTCATACACAAAAGACCACTTACTATATAATTCCATCTGTAGGAAGTGTCCAGAATAGACGAATCCATAGAGATGAAATGCAGAAGAGTGGTTGCCAGGGGCTGGGGAAGGGAGGACAGGGGCTGTGCACTGGCTGTGGGGTATTGGAAATATTCTGGAATTAGGTAGTGGTGAGGGTTGCTCACCTCTGTGAATATACTACATCCCACTTAAATGTAGACTTTAAAGTTAGGTGAATTTTATAGAAGATGAATTACATCTCAGTAAAGCAATCATTTTTTAAAAAATGAATGAAATTACTAATTAAAACAGAAGAAAGCAGAAGAGTCAGGATCTACCTGCAATCCCATAAGCCTTTCAGTCGTGAGCGCCGATGGTGCAGATCCGTGGTCTGAACTGTCTCCCCAGCTTTTCAGAGGATACTTGTGGTCTTCAGCTCTGTGAGAGCACTGTGGGCCTTGGAGTCAGATACACTTGAGTTCAAGTCTCACCTATTCGTCTTCCTGCCTGGAGTATCTTTGCTGTTTGCATTTAGATCAACCACTGTCAGGATTTAGGACCTTGCAGAATCTAAAGGACATCACCAGGGCTACGGCCCCAGGCTGAATCATGGAAGCCACTGGGGCCATTGGTTATCTCAGTGCAGAGTTGGTGAGTCTGGGTCTTCCTTCTCCTGTGCCTCACAGGCCAGCAAAGCTACCTTTTTCCCAACGTGTTGGGGGAGAATCCATCTTTTAAATTACCCATCTCTGGAGAATGCTCTGTGGAACCAGAATGCCAATTTATCAATGAGCAATGAGAACTTAGTCTCTTGGGAACTGAGGACATGAAACCTGTGTGACCCCACACACCCTCTCCTTGTAACCAGGCAGCTCATGAATTTGCAGAAAGAATTAACTATCCTGTGGGCCTGTTTTTAATTTTTGTTGTAAGATGTGTCCATCTATGCAGACATGTTACCCTCTGATCTTGCAGGCTGGGAGATCTTCCATCTCTTTCAGGTGCCCTCTGGATATGTGAAGGCAAATATCTACCCCCTTCTCCAACTTCTAACCACAGAAATGAGTTGCAGTCATTCAGTGATGTGTATAGAGTTGTGAGCTTATAGACTTACAAGTTGGCTTGCTTAATTTTTATGTCCATGTAGAAGCTGTGGTAGACCCTCACCAGCTTGTTGGATGATAGTTTGGTGCCTTGGGTTTGTTTCCCAAGAGGCAAGCTCTGAGACGGAATTTGGGAGGGGGTGCCAGTGGCACCAGTCAAGGAGCAGAGAAAAGTGGTTCTGGGTTGGGAAGTGGACAAATAGTGGCTGTCCAGCTAGTTGATCTCTGGGGAACTGGGGTAGTGGAGGAGTGTAGAACACAGGCCTCAGAGCTGTGCCGCCCCAGGACAGAGGAGCCGGGCATTGGCCCATCGGCTCTTCCACTGGCATGGGCCAAGGCTGCGCCAGGCGCCAGAACTCCTCTGGCCTGGGCTGTCCGTCAGCCAAGATGGTGCTGCTGGTCCTTGGGATGCGGGACCCAGGGCGTGGGGTGTGGCGCCCATGGGTTCAGTGCCCCATGATATGTGAATCCATCATCATCCCCCAACTTTCCCTAATCCAGGGGCCTCAGCCGGAAGCAGGGGTGCTCCATCTGCACACCTTCCTCCCCTGCCACCTCATACACTCACGGAAGCACCAGGCCTGAAGATTCTTCACCATGTGCCTGGCCGGACTCCTCAGCTTGTCAGGAGAGGCTCCAAGGCTCACTCCAGCTCTACTGGCCTTTGTCTGTCTCTTCCCTGCCTCAGAGCCCTAAGGCATTTATTTAGCATGCAGTTTCCTCAGCCAACTCCACCCCCGCAGGGCTGGCCGGTCAGTGGCGTCTCCACTGCAGGCCCATGTGCCCATGCAGGATCCCCAGACTAGGTTATCGCGCCTCGTGTTTGTTCCCTCAAGGCAGCTTTGTCCTGTCCACAGCACTCATCACACTCCAGTGCTTGTTCAGACACGGCCTTTCTCCTGTGCTGTGTGCAGCGTCATGGCTGGAGGTTGTCTGGGTGCCCTGCTACACCCCCACGCCCCGCACACTGCCCGTTCATAGTCGGTGCCCACTAAATGCTTGTCAGGTGGATGCATGGAAGTGCCCGCTGTGTGCTCGTGGGATGCTGGGTGCTGGATACATGCCAACTTCCTTCCATCTCCTAGTGTTGATGGAGGGAGTTGGGATTACCCGTTTTGAAACTTTTACAGGTTGACGTTGCATTAGGAGTAGAAGAGCTGGCTTTGCCCACCTGGAGTCTTTTGTCTCCAGTCCCAGGATGGTTTTCATTTGCACTGAGAGATAACTGGGGTCCGGGTGGTGTTTGCTGGTTCAGGTTTAGAGAGCATCAAACATCCAGAATCATAAGAAAACAGTAACTATTATTTTGAGATATTATCGTCTTTGATTTAAATAAGTTAATATCTTTAATTAATATAGAGGTGAGACGGGACCCATTACCTGTTTTTAAGCAGGATCATAGTAGTTTGCTGATGGTTTCTGCTGGCTTATGTGCAGATGCCTAAAGGAGCACAGAGTGGTGGTAGCTCTTTGTGCCAAAGGGAGGTTCTAGGAAACTGCCTGATGAAAATCCAACCCTCATCACTTACCGTATAGCAAAGTGCTTTCCCCCTAAATAATATAGTAGTTTCTTCTTGAATGAAAGGTTTATTTATAAATCAAGAAAAGCTGCTAGCATTCAGCAGCTTAGTCTGAGATGAGTGGGGTTTTAAGTTGCTTGTCTCTTGGTGTCAGCCTAAATGACAAACAGAGAGAGGCTCTCTAAAAGAAAAGATATGTATGCGGGAATAGAGCATTGCAATGGGAATATGCATGCCATAGTAAACTACACGTGCATGCAGGGAGGTATAGGGAGATTTTTAAAGGAAAAAAATGAGGATATAATTGTTTTGAAATAATTATCCTTGGTTACAAAGATCAGTAACAAGGGTGCCACCTGTCTGAGGTTGGGCAGGCAGTTGCTGGGCAGATGTCCTTGCAGAAATATTTTTTTGTGTAAGGCTGCAATGACCTTTGTGCTAGGTGGTGGTTTTTGCAGAGTCTTTTTTGTTATTAAGCATGGGAGTATGAGAACACTCTCTTCACGGCCCTCCCTGGCTCTGTTTGCCAAGGTTTTCTTAACAGTAGCAACTCCATTTTGATTCTGACAACTTTCACTGGGGCACTGACTAAACAAGCAATTTTTCTTCATTGATGGAGAGTAATGGTTTGTTTTCATCAGTGAAATTTTTGACATGCATTTTAAGATTCACTTGTGTGTCCTGTATTGGCAAAACATCACTCTGTTCTTCATCCAGTACTCGTGGAACAGATGAATTGTATAGGACATGTCATCAGAACTGCAAAGACAGCTGAGGTCGTGTCTCTGACCCGGGGCACTTGTAGTCCAGCTGCACAATGCCCTGGCAACAGGGAACAGAGGGTTGAGGCTGTGATGTCATAAAGGCCTAAGCTGGACACTCTGGGAGCTCAGATGACCAGCTCTGCTCCGAGGGGAGGTGATGACTGAGTATGGCCATGTGGCAAATTACCAGGCCACCAAGGGGGAGAGGGCAGAGGAAGGACAGCATGGCAAATCCCTGTGGACATCAGCATGCTCAAAGGCCAATTTTGATCGGACATAGGTCTCCAGAGACAGGAGGAGCTTGTGCATCCTGAGTTGTGGGTCTACTGGGGCAGGAGCAGATGCGGCGTCTGTGGGGTGTGGGTGATGGGCCCATGCAAGCCATCAGGAAAGACACAATCAGAAATCCCAACACAATGCGGAGCCTCGGAAAGACAGCCCTTGTGTGGGACTTGGTGGCTTGGGTGCTCATGGCCCCAGATAGCCCCAAATAGTACTTTTCATTATATTTTTTAAAATGAGTGAACATGAATCAGTTTGGTATTTCTTTCAGAACCGTGTCTACTTTTAGCGTCTCTTGAAAAATCAGAAGTGGCAACGTGAAGGCACGTTCCAACACGGGTAGAGTCTGGCTGAAGAGCCTGGGTCTGACCAGCACAGGAGGCTCTCCGAGTCTGGGAGCTGTCTCTGAGGGTGAACAACAGGATTTGGAGACTGGATGGTGTCAGGGAGGAGGAAGAAAGTGTAGAGAGTGGCTTCTTGAACTTGGGGGAAGAAAGGGATGAACCATGTGGAGAATGATTTGGAATGTAGGTTTAATGACAGCAGAGGCTCTGTTTCAGTCCATTTTGTGTTGCTATGAAGGAATACCTGAGGCTGGATAACTGATAAAAACAAAGGGTTTATTTAGCACCTCGTTCTGCTGGCTGGAAAGTTCCAGGTTGGTGAGGATCTCAGGCTGCATCTACTCTTAGAGGAAGGGACAAGGAAGCTGCATGTGCAGAGATCACATGGAGAGAGAGAGAGACAGAGAGAGAGAGAGACACTCATCTCTTGGAAACTAACAGAGAGGAGAACTTATCGCCCCCCCTCCCCACATGACTCTATTCATGTGGGATGCGCCCCCATGACCCAAACACCTCCCCTTAGCCCCACCTCCGACATTGTGCATCCAATTTCAACATGAGATTTGGAGGACAGGTGTCAAAGGCCAACCCAGCCAGTCACGACACCACCACAGGGCGGGGAGGGGGCGCCAGGGACCCTCCCTCCGCCCTGCTACAGCTCCAACATTGGGGTTCACTGTGGCGGTTTTCTCCTCCTCCTTCCGGGACGTCTCCTCTGCCGTGGGGGCTGTTCGTAACTATTTTTCAATGAATCCTTCGGGAGCAGTTTCTAGTAAATCCTCTTTAACCTCAGCAGCAACTGGAGCCAGGACCCAGCGCTGCTTTCACCTTGTCCTGGATGTGCCCAGACGCTAGTTAGCGCTCGGCTCGCTCCTCCCAGACTCCCCTGCAGGGAAGGCCTGGCCGAGTGCGCCAGGGCCACCCGCTCGCCCTGTGCGGGCTCCTGCGAGGCGACGCAGGAGCACCGTGTGTCCGGAGCTCTCCCGGCGCTTTTCCGAGACAGCCCCAGCCTGCTCTGCCCTCACCGATGTCCTCTGGGCTGAGCCTGCCCACCCGGTGAGCAGAGCTGAACGCACGGCCTGGCCGGGTGGTTGTACCCGGGGTGAGCCAGTGAGAGCCCGCCACCTGCGGCCTCGCAGGAACCGCGTCGCTCACGCCAGGGACTGGCGGTGCCGAGCGGGTACAGGCCAGCAGCTCCCCCGGCCGCTGCATCCCTCCAGGGGGACTCTGTTGTCGGAGCTGCCGATTGTGGAATCTGCGGGACGAGGCTGCACAAGTTGTCCCTTCATGATTTGTTTTTAAACAGATAGAAAACCCAAAGCACTGGGGCTTTCTTGGGCCCTGTTACCCCAGTGGTTCCTGCCGGGCATCAGCCCTTCCCACTGCCCCGAAGCCAGCTGAGCAATAGAGGATGATGCCTCTGACGATTGCCAGATCGCCAGTGTTTGCCGTGCTTTTCCTTGTTGCATTTCCCACGCTGCTCACAGACCCATCTGCCTAAACTGCCTTTGTGATTGTCACACCACTCAAAGCTTCCTTCGGCGTGCCCACTGCTTACCAAGGCAGGCGTTTTATCCCTACACTGGGCTTCAAGAGTCCCCAAGTAAGGCCCCACCCGCTCTTCACTTTGCCTCCCCAGCCCCCGCCTGCCTCCCAAACACCACCTGCGCACCTCCTGCCTCATTGCCTCTGTTCAGTGCCACCGCCTTCCTGGAATGTGTCTCACACATCTTTACCTATTGATTTCTTAAAATCTCTGTATTACAGAAAATTTCAAACATACAAGAAAGCAGAGAGGATGGTATAATGGACCACATGTCCCCACCAACCAATGTGGATTGTCAGCCATGGCCAATCTTCCCCTCCTTCCTGTCCAGATGATTTGTGAGCAAGTCCCAGACGTCATATCAATTTTTTTTTTTTTGTAAATACTTTGGTATGAATCTCTAAAAATCTCATCTTTTTTGTGTTTTTTTTTAATTTAATATAATTGAGGGGTTTTCCCCATATTTTATTGTATTAGCATAAAATTTATCATCTTCACTATTTTCAAGTGCACAATTCAGTGGTAAAGTACATTTGTACCTTGTACAACCATCACCATCATCTATCTGTATAACCATTTTCATTCTATACCCATTAAACAATAACTCCTCATCCCTCTCCATCCCCTGGAAAACACCATACTACTATCTGTCTCTGATTTGGACTATTCTACATACCTCATACTGGCGGAATCACAGTATTTGTCTTTTGTGACTGGCTTATTTTATTTAGCATAATGTCCTTAAGGTTCAAATGTGTTGTAGCATATGCCAGGATTTCCTTCCTTTTGAAGGTTGAATCATGTTTCATTGTATGTCTGTAGTACATTTTGCTTATCCATTCATCCATAGACAAATATTTAACTATTATGAATAACGCTGCTGTGCACTTATCTCTCTTCAAGACCCTGTTTTCAATTCCTTTTGGTATATATCCATAAGTGGAATTGCTGGACCATATAATAATTCTATTTTTAATTAGTTGAGGAACTGCCATACTGTTTTCCACAGTGGCTGCACCATTTTACATTCCCACCAACAGCGCACATGGTTTCCAATTTCTTCACATCCCCACCAACACTTGTTATTTTCTGTTTTTGTTTTTTAATAGTAGCCATCCTAATGGATATGAGGTAGTATCTCATTGTAGTTTTGATTTGCATTTCCCTAATGATCAGTGATGTTGAGCATTTTTTCCCGTGCTTATTGGCCATATGTATATCTTCTTTGAAGAAATGTCTATTTAAGTCCTTTGCCCATTTTTGAATAAGATTGTTTATTTTATTGTTGAGTTTTAGGAGTTCTACATATATCTTTGATGTTAATTCCTTATCAGATAAATGATTTGCAAATATTTTCTCCCATTCTGTGGGTTGCATTTTTACTCTATTGATATTGTCTTTCAATGTACAAAATTTAAAACATTTCCATGAAGTCCAATTTCTTTTTTCTTTTGTTGCTTGTGCCTTTGGTGTCACATACAAGAAACCACTGACAAATCCAAAGTTGTGAATATTTACCTTATGTTTTCTACTAAGAGTTTTATGGTTTTATGTCTTACATTTAGGTGACTAATCCATTTGGAGTTATTATTTCTAAATGGTGTTAGATAAAGGTTCAACTTCATTTTTTTTGCATGTGGATATCTAATTTCCTTGCACTGTTGAAAAGACTGTCCTTTTCCCATTGATGGTCTTGGCATCATTGTCAAAAATCACTTGCTCATATATGCAAGAGTTTATTTCTGGGCCCTCTGTTCTGTTCCATTGGTCTATATATCTGTCTTTATGCCAATACCACACTATTTTGATTACTGTAGCATTGTAGTAAGTTTTGACACTAGGAAGTGTAAATATTCCAGCTTTGTTCTTGTTTCAAGATTGTTTAGTCTATCCTGGGCTATGTGATATTTCATATGAAGGTTAGGTTAGGTTTTCCCATTTTTGCAAAAAGCATCATTGGGATTTTTCTAGGGAGTGCATCAAATCTATAGATTACTTTGGGTTGGGTAGTACTGACATCTTAATAATATTAAGGCTCCCAATCCATGAATATGGGATGTCTTTCCATTTATTCATGTATTCTATAATTTCTTCCAGCAGTATTTTAAAGCTTTAATTGTACAAATCTTTCACCTCCCTGGTTAAATTAATTCCTAAGTATTTTATTCTTTTTGATGCTATTGTAAACAGAATTGGTTTTATAATTTTCTTTTCAAATTGTTCATTGTTAGTATATAGAAATGCAACTGATTTTTGTGTATTGACTTTGTATCCTGCTACTTTGCTAAATTTATTTATTCTAACAAGTTTGTGTGTGTGTGTGTGTGTGTGTATAATCTTTAGGGTTTCACACATATAAGATCATATCATCTGTGAGCAGAGATAATTTTACTTCTTCCTTTCCAACTTGGGTGCTTTTAATTTCCTTTTCATGCCTAATTGCTCTGGCTAAAACTTTCAGTACAGTATTGAACACAGGCAGAAAAAGCGGGCCATTGCCTTGTTCTTGATCTTGGAAGAAAAGCTTTCAGCCTTTCACCATTGAGTATAAGGTTAACTGTGGCTTTTTCAAATATGGCTTTTATTATGTTGAGGTAGTGTCCTTCTATTTTAAGTTTCTTTAGTGTTTTTATCATGAAAGGGTTTTGAATTTTCTTAGGCCTTTTCTGCATCAACTGAGGTGCTATTTTTTGTCCTTCATTCTAGTGTTAATATGGTATAGCACATGATTGATTTTCGTAATTTGAAGCTTCCATGCCTTCCAGAAACAAATTCCACTTGGTCATGGTGTATAATTCTATTAACATGCTGCTGCATTCTGTTTGCCAGTGTTTTTTTGAGGATTTTTATATCAGTGTCCATCAGGGATATTGGCTCTTAGTTTCCTTTTCATGTAGTGTCCTTGGCTGGCTTCAGTATCAGGGTAATGCTGGCCTTATAGAATGAGTTAGGAAGTGTTCCTTCCTCTTCAATTTTTTAAAAAGAAGTTTGAAAAGGATTGATATTAGTTCTTCTTTAAGTCTTTGCTAGAATTCACTGGTGAAGCCATTTTGTGGAAACGCTCTAATTCCTTAAAAGCCCAAGACTCTTGGGCCAAGAGATACAAATTACAGAGCTAAAAGGGACCTTAAAGCTTTTCTTGCTCAGCTATTACTCACAAGCAAGTTGCCCACAGTTATGTACAGGATGTTCCAAAAGTCTCCATACATAGGAAACATTAACAAACTCATTTTATACTATATTATATTTTACATTTTTAATATTTTTTTATTTCTTCCCATTTTCCCTATGTATGGTGACTTTTGGGACACCCTGTATTTAGTACCAAAACTAGGGCTAAATCCCTGCCCTCCTGACTTAGTGTAGTGCTCTTTATGCCATGACAGTCTCCAAGTAAAGAAAAATATGTTTTTATACAATATAAAATTTTTACAGAAGCTGTTGCTTCCTGTCTTTTCTTTTACATTCCTCAGTTTTCTTGTCCACCGGATATTCACCCAAACTCATGGGTAGGTATGTATGTCACTCATCAGGAGGGTTCTTAGAGCAGTGACACAGAAAGGGGCTAAGGGAGGGAGGATTAACTGGGAATGAAAATGCAGTGCCATGGAGTCCCCTGTTCACGCTGTCATCTCTCCCTCGCCACCATCACTAAGGAAGCACGTGTGGCATGACCGCCCAGTGGTGCACTTCAACCAGCTTCCTCTGCTGGACTCAAAACACAGACTCCAAGGCCCCATCAAGAGGATGACACTGGGGGCTCAGTGGTCGATGCAGCCCAGAAAGAGTTTTGTCAAGGGAAGCCAGCATCCTAGACATAGCAGAGACTGTTTAAGCAGAAATAAAGGATCAAATTAGAGGTATTCTTCTTTGTAGCCACTGGTTCTGAATATCATAAAAAATACAAAAACATCAAGAAACCTCATGAAGGTATCCTTTACAAAGGGCATTGGAAGAACAGTAAGATTGTGCTGGGGTGAGACTCCAGAGTGTGTTGGTGCAAAGCCAGGTGGATAATCCTAGACGCAGTATCACTGGAGGCGATCCCTCGCCTCTGATCAGTTTCGTCTCTGAGCTGATGAACTCAGGCTCAGGAAAGGGCTGTCGGCAGGTAGGAGTGGGTACAAGCAAACATGGAAGGAAATGAGCTCCTACAAATTATGAAGTTAAAGGCAATACATATGACAGGTCTGTCTGTGTTGAAAGAGATGTGGAAGGATGCTGCAATGACAAAAATAAAGTTCCACTTCAACTCCTTGCTTTCATAATTGTAATTTATGATATTCAAAGTTGGAAAAATTCACTTCAATAAGCAAAAAGTTATTCTTTAAGAATACAAATTGTTTGATATGTTTATTTGAACCTTAAGAAAGTGTAGTAAATAATCACCTGTAAAATCGAGCTAACTTTGCTCGATTGTGGCCAACAGGCCACAGCTGGCCCTGCACACTCTAGCATAGCCCCTCCAGCTTTAATGTGCAGACCAGTCATCTGGGGGCGTGTTAACATGCAGATTCTGATTCACTGGGTGCAGGTGGGACTTGATTCTACATTTCTAACAAGTGCCCAGGTGGTCCTCAGCGGTGCCCTGGGGGCAGGCTGTAGAGCACCCTGAGAGACCTTGGCTGTGTCTGTCTCGAGATGCCTTGCTGTGGGATTCACATTCGAGACCTGAGAACTCAAGGGGATCATCACTAATTAGGGATTATTCTGATCACATAATTTCCTGCTTGGATGAGTAGCCCAGTACCTTGGAAGAATCAGTCTCAGATCACAGATTTGCAGTCTCATTTCCCTGTGGGCGAGTCAGATGCTAATGTGATTTGGTTCACCCCTGGGCTTCAGGGTGGCTGCCGGCAATTAGGTTCCTCTAGGGCTTCAATGGATCCAATTCCTGCAGAGCCTCCTTCCTTTAGAAGCAGGAACTATATAACACGCAGGTAATAAATTGCTGGCTTACTCTGGCTGGCCACCCCGACAGCCTTTTTAAAATTCACAGAATAGGTAGGACTGCGCATCACCTGACTCCCCCAGCTGCTGTGCATCTGGGGGAGCCGGTTGACTAGTACAATCCAAAACAATATGGGTCTGGGTGATTAGCTTTTTTTCCAAGTGTGGTTTTCTTGTCTCATCTCTGTTTCCTCCTCCTCCAGGAGAAATGGGCCCCATGAGGCCAGTGTGACTTACGAGTCCAGCCCGCCAGCCTGAGCCCAGCCTGGGAAGAGGACCATGGATGGCATCATTGAACAGAAGAGCGTGCTGGTGCACAGTAAAATCAGCGATGCTGGCAAGAGGAACGGCTTAATTAACACCAGAAACTTCATGGCCGAGAGCAGGGATGGTCTGGTGTCCGTTTACCCAGCGCCCCAGTACCAGAGCCACCGGGTGGTGGCCAGCGCAGTGCCGGCTGTCCTGGACAGCAGCAGGAATGAGTCGGTGCAGCAGCTTCTGGACCCCAACACCCTGCAGCAGTCGGTGCAGCCCCACTCCCGGCCCAACATCTTCCTGTACTCAGAGGGCCTGCTGCGCTCCTGGGGCGATGGCGTGGCCGCCGACTGCTGCGAGACCACCTTCATCGAGGACCGGTCCCCCACCAAAGACAGCCTGGAGTACCCCGACGGGAAGTTCATTGACCTCTCGGCTGATGACATTAAAATCCACACCCTGTCCTATGATGTGGAAGAGGAGGAGGAGTTCCAGGAGCTGGAGGTCAGCGGCCTTCTGGGAATGGGCGGTGGGGATTCCGGGGCTGGGGGGACAACTCATGAGTGCCTGGCGAAAGTTAGGGAACGAAACTAGTGTGTGTTGGGAATGAAGCTGAAGGCGTTCTTGGTGCCCTTCCCTGCTGAATGTTTGTGGAGGGTGGAGCAGTGGAGAAAGATTTGATGGACAGCAGTGATCCTGGTCAGAGATGACCTGAGGCGATGGCCGTCGGAGGGGCCTGCAGGTGGCAGCACTGGCGGGCCAGCTGGGGGTCCCTGCTGTCCATCACCCTGTGAGAGGGAGAGGCCGTGGACAAACGTGAGCAAAATGAGAGGGTCGCGGATCCCAGAGGCTGGAAATGTGTGTGGAGGGGACGGTTTGGGAAGTATTTCTGTTGTCACATGCAGATGTCTTGATTTTGCATTCCAAAGTTTCTACTGAGAGGTTATAAGTTTCTTGGTAGAGCTAAACCTTGCTGGAAGAAATAGTCTAAAGGCAAGAGGAGTTAAATTGCTAGATGAATCATTTCTTCATGGACTGGCGAGCAGGTTAGGGCATTTGAACTGCATTCCCAGAAACGTGCATATTGGACGTGGCGTGACAGGGCACAGCAGTTGCCGAGTGTGCAGCAGTGTGTCCCTTCAGAGCAGCACCTGGCCGGAGGGCGAGAGCCGCTGCTGAGGGGCATCAGTGAGGAGGTAGCTGCCCGCGCCCGCACAGCCATCCCACTGCAGTGAGGGTAGAAGGTGCTGCCCCAGGACGGAGCGGCAGAGAGAGGCGGGCCAGCCCTTCCATCACTGTGGTAGGGCAGGAAACTGCAGAGCGGGTCTGACCTCCAGGAGGCCCTGCAGTCGAAGGGAAGGGGTGTTTGTTTCTGGCTACATGGGGAGAACATTTTTGTAGGTGGAGGGGAGATGTTCAGAGCAGAGGATCCAGGGTTCTGGGGAGGAGACGGGCCACAAGCTGGAGTCCTGGAGGGCTGGCCTTTCAGAAGTCAGCTTGTGCTTGCCTGAGAGAGAAGAGGGGCAGGGGAGGAAACGAGGGGTTCATGTTGGCTGAGGTCAGCACAGTGGGGGGACTTTGGGGCATGAGCAGATTGGAGACAGTTCAGAGCCATGACTTGGAGGAAGTGACAATTCTGGAAGACTCCTGGAGGAACTTTCAAGTGGCATTTTGAGTTTGTGTGAGGATTTAGTCTGACTGGTGCTCCACGACTTTCTCCGGCGGTGTGGGCCATCGTAGCAGCTGAGGCCCTCTTGGCGGGGTGTGCTCTGGAGGGGGAAGAGGCGGGAGGAAGCAAGAGGGAGGAGGTTTGGAGCAGAATCAGACCCCACAGGGAAACCACAAGGGCATGACGGGCCAAGGCCTGGGCAAGCGGGTCAGGCCTGGAGATACCAGTGAGGGCCCGACACAGCGGCAGGGAGATGGCTTTAGTCGGGAGGGAGATTCAGAAATGGTGAACTTGGATGTCGGAGCAGCGCCAGCCAGTGGAGCCCATGGAGCCCTACTGGTGGGGGGTGAGGAGTTGTTGGCATGGAAAGGGCCGAGGACCTGTGACACCCAGACGTCCGAGGAGGCCCTCACAACCCAGATGGCACCTGTGAGGGGGGCGCACTTAAGCTCTGGCTGGGGGAAGCGGGAGGGTGCTTTGGCTTCTGTTCTGAAGCCTCTGTTAAATGTCTACTCTTTTCTGGGATCTGAGGATTTTGCTGAAAGCGGAAGTATAAATGCTGTCTGACCTGTACGAAGTTAGGGAGGCAGGTGCACGAAAATGCATTTTTAGCCTCACACAGGAGTTATGAGGACTGAATGCCCAGTTTGTTCCGAAAGAGGGGATGGGGCTCCAAGCTCTATGTGGAGGGTCACAAGTTCATAGTAGAGGCAGGACCCCACCTCCACTGCATCTTGAGGATGAGGAAAGGAGGCTTGTGGGGCGGTGGCAGGAGAACTCCAGTCCAGGAGGACATGGGGGCCACAGAGGCAGCCGACCTGGGAACTCTGCAGGGAACGATAACTGGTTAGAAATGCCGTGACCCCCACCCCCTGCAGATGGTGGACGGCGTAGGGGAGACATGACCAAGAGGGAAATGGGGTCCCATCGCCGAGGACCTCGTGAGCCACCTAAGAGAGACGGGACATAGGCAGGGTCACAAACTCAGACACCTGCAAATGGGAAGGACCCCAGTGAAAGAGTCAGGAAGGTGCCCGGAGGAGGGTGGGCTTAGCACCTGGAGAGCCCAGGCCCTGCCGGACCTGTCTTCCTCTCCGGTCCAGCATGGCATGGGCCGTGCTGCTAGACAAGCTGAATGGATTTGTTAGAGTATCTGAGAGTCAGAATGCTCCCTAATTTAATTCACAAGACAATCCAAAGTGAGCAGGGTGTTACACGGAAGAATTGGGAACTGCGGGCGGCAGGCCTTGACCGAGGGAACCGTGGAGGGGTTTCAGGCAGGAGGGCTGTGGTCAAACCTGTGTCTTCAGAAGCTGCTCTGGCCACAGGTGGGATGGGAATGGAGGAGAGATAGAGGCAGGAGAGGGACATGGGGCGAAGACCACACTCGGTGCACCCCCCACCCCCGCTGGGGGCCTGTCAGATGAGATCAGGACATTAGAAGGGTGACAAAATACCTAAAAAGTGGAATTTGCTATTGATTGGAGATGAAGAGAGAAGAATGGCAAGAAAGGAGTCAGAGGTGTCCCCAAGCCCCCAGGTGGCCAAACTGGCCAGCAGAGGATTTTCAGCTTTGTTGTGAGTTTTTGGAAAATCAGCTCCAGTATATAATAAGCTCCAGCAATAGAAGGCCAGGGACAGTAACTAGATTGAAAAAGAAATTCTGGATGTCTCCATCCTTCCTTTCCCACTGTGTGGGTTTTATCCCCCTCATTCTACCCCACACTTTCCTTGACTAGCTGCACTATGTCGGGGTCAGTGGGACATGAGCACGTGATCAGCACATCTTCTTGATCCTCAATTAACTTCCCTCCTGTTGCTGTACAATGGACTGTACTCAAAAGAATTCTGTTACTCTTTCTTTGAGACTTGCATGGGTTTCTGATTAAGCTTGCGTATAAACACAACCAATATTTAAATGCCATTTTTTTATTCCTAGTATGTCCAAAAATCTACATTTTTGGCAATTACTGAATCTATTTCATTGCAACAACTTTTCACATAATGACCTCAGCAGGGAGATGCAGGTTTTAGAATTCTGTAAAGGTCTGAAATTTGCTCAGAATAATACCTTAAATTAAAGTTAGGAGGTAGTGGAGGTGGAGACAGACTGGTCTATCCTGGTGAGTCCACGGCTTTGACAGGTGGTGCAGACTTCCAGGGAGGTGAGCTCTCCCACTCAATCTTGTTCCTCTGTGCTAGCAACAGCAGTGGCAACACACCAGAAACAATTCTTTTAATAATACAGCAGCAGGAATCTTTATTTATAATAATAGAACCTACTCTGTATTCATATTTTTTAGTGACTTTTGAGTAAGATAGAGCATATTGGCATTTATACTTCGGCCAGAAAAGGTACTTCCCAGTAACATTGATGGAACAGCAAGTTTTTTAAAAAACAAGCTGCTTCTTAGGCACTTAGTGAGACTTTCTGGTGGACATCCAAAGAGCTCACCACACCAAGAAACGGCACCTCCCACAGCATCTGAGGAGCAGAGATAAAGACACAATGTGGCTGCTGTCATTCCTACAGTGCTATTTAGGACACCAGTGGAGGATTTCAAGGGGTCACCAGGAGTGGTTAATTTGGTCCTTTAGAAATTCTGTGAAAACAAAAGATATTTTTCTCAGAAACATTCTTACAGTATTGCTATGGTGTGTTTTTTATTCTGTTTTCTTTTTGTAAATGAAGAAAACCTAATGACTGATTAGAAGTGTTATTGTACAAAAAGTTCTATGGTTTATTCTTTTTTCCATTCTATTAAATAATAAAGGAGCATGTATCAGTCAGCATTTGCTGCATAACAAATTACCCCAAAACAGAGGTTTTAATACAATAACTCTTTATTTAGCTCAGGATTCTGAGAGTCAACAAGTGGCACTGGGCTCAGCCGATGCTTGTTCTGTTGGCTTCACCTGGGCTCAGCATGTGTCCACAGTTAGCTGCCGATGGGTGAGGCAGCTCTGCTAGAGGATGTTGGCTAGCTGTTGGCTGCAGTGACAGAGGTGACTGCATTGCCCAGACTGTCCCAGGCTTCATCACACGGCAGCTGTGCTAGGGATCCCAAGAGCAGCAGAGAGGGTGAATCCCACTGTATAAGGGCACTTCAAGTCTTGGCCTGTGTCCTGCATGTTATTGTCTTATTGGCTAAAGCGAGTCGCAGGGCCAAGCCCACAGCCAGTGTGGAAGGGACTACTTAGGGGCATGGTATAGGAAAGGGACATCAAATCGGGTGCCAATACTACTACTATAGAGCAAAAAAGCATAGACTTTGGCATAATTTTTTTAAAAGACCATCTAATTGGACAGAGTGACAGCAGCCGTGATCGTATTATTACTGAAGCAAAAACAGTAAATATTGATCTGGAACTCTTTCCAGAAGGCAGTTCCACTTCAGAGAAGAAAAAAAAATGTGATTTTAATGTCTTTAGGATTTCTACAGCTTCACTTGGTCTGTAGCAAATTGATACTGTTTCCTGAACTGCCCTGGTTAGGAGCAGACCCCTCTCGCTGGAACTCCTGTCTGCCGGGTGGCCCGGCCAGCCCCTGCCCCATCACACTGCTGGAGGAGCCTCATCCCCGGCATTTAAGCAGAATTGCCAGATCCACAGAGGTTTGCTCACCTGGCACGCATCTTTGCAAGAGCATATGGAGTTTTCAGTTTGCCTTGGCGGTTGTGGTAGTAACATGAACAGGTTCTGTAGCTGAGTTTGAGAATATTTATGGAAGGTCCTCAAGTGTTCAGCAGGTGTTGATGATTTGTCCTGCTTCACCTTAAGTCACGAGCGGAGTGGGTTGTGGCTTGATATCAGGCAGGGGGATCTCAGGGGACCTCTGAGGGCTCTGCAGGAGCACAGAGGTGACACTCATTATCTAGTGTTGCTGTGCCCAATGTGACAACACAGGCACCCACAGGGGTGCCTGTAGGACACTATGGGTGGTGATAATTGGGCCTGGTGTACCGTGGCCCAGGGGCTTCTCTCTGGTATGACCACTGCTTCATTCAATTCCCAGCCAGGAGCTAAAAACTGCAGCCTCCAGGAACACCAACAGCGGGAAACCTCCTCTCCTTTTCACACAAATAAACTCAAACAGAGAGATTTCAGGGACAAATAATAAAGCAGTTCTCAAAATATACAATTTGAGTTTAAAGCTATTAAATCAAGTGGCTGGAGTCTGCACTGGAGAGGCCTGACAGCCCTCCTGCTGTTAGAGATGATGACCGGATGTGGAAAGGCACATTATTTCCCGCTTATTTGTGACAATGCAAAACCATTTAGACCTAGAGCACATGAACTGTCATCTCTGAGAAACAGTGCCCCCGAGGGCCGAGCCTGTCCTTCACTGAAGGAAGAAAGGGGGAGGGAAACCTGTGTTACGGAGCATCTTCTCTACTGGACGCTCTGTGTGCATTCTGCCATCTATCTGATCCTCAGGACGCTGGGGACAGGTGATGTCACCGTCCTCTTCCTGCATGGGGGGAACTGAAGCTTGGGCTGTTTCCAAGATCACACAGTTGGCTTTGCTGGCAGCCCTTGAATCTGAGACAGGCCCGCTGACTTTAGACTCTTGTCTCCTAGTGACAATGCTGTTCTTCCTACATTAGGGGAAAAATTACAGTCCACAAACAAAACACAGAGAGACGGAGCTAGGATCATCCCAGGCCACTTTACCTCTGTGAACGCTCAGCTAGGCCTCTCCAAGACCTTGGAGTCTGTCTTCCCATTTACAAACTTGAAACTTGTTGGAGGACATAGAATTTTATAACTGCGATGTAGCACCTACATGTGCCTCATTCATAAATATGGAAAAAGGAGTGTTGGGGGGACTCTCTACATTTAAAGAAAATGCAAAAGCATGAATGAGATAGAAGTAGAGAACAATTGGACCCAGAGGAAAGAATTCAGAAAATAGTAGACAAGATTTTGAAAATTATTTTTAGTATTCCCAGAGAAATTTGGGGGCTGATTTGGGTTGGGAGTAATTTTTTGTTTTGGTTTGTTTGTTCTCCTCCTTGAAGTGGCTTTAATCTCAAATACAATGTTGAGTAGAAGTGGAAAGAGTCAGTGAACATCTTTATTTTGCTCCCAATCTTGGGGAAACATTCAGGCTTCCATGAATATGAATGATGTCAGCTATGGTGTTTTGTAGACACTCTTAATTAGGTATAGGATGTTCCCAGTATTCACTGCTTTATTGAACAGTTTGCTTTTAATCAAAAATGGGTGTTTAATTTGTCAGATGGTTTTTTTCTATTTCTATTTGGTTATTTTGTGTGGTATATATATATATATATATATATATATGTATGTATATGCATTTTTTTGGTCCTTTATTCTTTTGTCCTTTAATTATATATGTATTACATTAACTGTTTTGCAGATATTAAACCATCCTTGCATTGAGGGACAAATCCTACTTTGTAATGGTATGCAGTCCTCTTTAAATGTTGCTGGCTTTGATTTTCTAGTAATTTGCTAAGGATGTTTATGTCTGTGTCCATGTGAGATATTGGTCTGTGTTTTTTCTTCCTTGTGATGTCTTTTTCTGGCCTTGGTATCAGGGTAATATTGGCTTCATAGTGAGACAGAGAACTAGCAGGTACTGCATTAGGGACTGCTTTGGGTATTGCTTTGGACATTGCTGTAGCATTGCGTTACTGAGTCAGGAAGACTCAAAGTTTCAAATTGCCCAGATCAAAACAGGAGGGAGACAGGGCAAGTTCCAACTGGTTAGAATCAAGGTGATGGACGAACACTGCCCCTTATGAATGTGCCTCCCTTTGTTTAGCCTATAATTAAACCGTTGCTTAAATAGAAAGGCAACAGAAACCACAGGGCAGTTCTCTTCTGCAGAGAGACCTAGCCTCTATTCTGTCTATGGAGTAGATTTTCTGTTGTTCCTGAATAAATCTCACTTTCACCATATACTGTTGGTTCATTTCTCAACTCTTTCGTGCACAAAGCCAAGGACCCACTTGGACTTCAAGTGGCTCCCAGCATTGGGAGTCACTTTTCTGTGTCAGTAGAGTAAGTTAGGAACTGTTCCCTCTGCTATTTTCTGAACGATTCTGGGTGGTATTGGTATGATTTCTTTTGAAGTATTTGTTAGAAGTCACCAGTGAAGGCGTCTGGGCCTGGGCTCTTCTTTGTGGGAAGATTTTTCGATTACTGAACTAATTATGTTCCTTTAGTGTCGTAAGTCTGTTGTTTAAAGAAAATCTGAAGATGTTTCTTTATTCTTGACTCAGTTTTAGTAATTTGTGACCATCTTATCCAAATTATCTAAATTGTTGGCATAAAATTGTTCATAATATTCTGTTTAAATCCTTTTACTTTCTGTATGGTTGGTAATAATGTCTCCTTTCATGCCTAATTTTGGTCATTTGAACTTTTCTCTTTCTTCCTTGGTTAGTCTAGCTAAAAGTTTATCAGTTTTGTTGATCTTTTCAAAGAGTTCACTTCTGGTTCCATTGATATATTTTTTTCCCATTGTTTTTTAGTTTTCAATTTCATTAATTTTTACTCAACTATTTGATATTCTTCCATTTCTTTTTGCTTAAATTTGCTCTTCTTTATCTAATTTCTTTAGGTGGGAACTGGGATTCACGTTTGTTTCTTTCATAATGTATGTGTTCAAAGTTGTAACTTTTTCTCAGACATTGTTTAACTGTGTCCTATAAATTTTGATATGTTGTGTTTTCATTTTCGTTTAGTTCAAAGTATTTTTTTATATCCATCGTGATTTCTTATTTTACTGAGTTCTTTATTAATGTGTTGTTTAATTTCCAGATATTCAGGGATTTCCCACATTTTTCCTATCATTTATTCCTAATTAAATCTCATTATAGATGAAGGACGTATACATATTTTGTATTATTTATCTTTTACATTGATTGACGCTTGATAGTGGCCTAGTATATGATCTGTCATGTGGGAAGAATGAGTATTCTTCCATCATGTGAAGTGTTTTATAGATGTTCGTTAGCACGGGCCAGAGTGATTAATCGTGCCGTGAGTGTCTTCTGTCCTTGCTCTTTATTTGCCTAGTTGTTCAATCAATAGTGGAGTATTGGAAATACTCTCTTTTGTGCAATTGTCTGTTTCTCCTTTCAATTTTGTCAGTTCTTCATGTATTTTTGGATTCCACTATTGTGTGTACGTTTATAATTGTCATATCTTGCAAACCTTTTTGTTATGAAGTTTCCCTCCTGTGTCTAATACTATTTCATATCTTAAGGTCCATTTGGTCTGATATTAATATTAATATAGCTGCTGTACTTTCTTATTATTACTATTTGTATGATATATCATTTTCTATCTTTTTGCTTAGAATTTATTTTTGTCTCTGAATTTAAAGTGTGTCTCTTGTAGAAAGCACATAATTGAATCTCGTTTTTTTTTAAATTAAGTCTTATAGTCTCTGTCTTTTGATTGAAGTATTTAGTCCATTTGCATTAATGTAGTTTTTGATATGGTTGGAATTACATCTGCCATTTTGATTTTTGTTTTCTACATGTTTCTTAGTTTTGTTGTTATTGTTTCTGTTTCTTCTTATTGACTTTTTCTATGTTAAATAAATATGTTTAGGGTACTGTTTTAATTTCCCTATTGGTATTTTACTATATTTTTTGTTATTTTCTCAGCAGTGTCTCTGCAGATTATAATAAGGATCTTAATTTATTCAGTTTACTTGAAATGAGAACTAAATTTATTCTAGTAAAAGATAGATATAGAAACTATGCTCCAATGTAGCTCTATTTTCTCTTTCCTGTTTTTGCTCATATTGTCATGTATATATTTCAAACATATATTATCAATACAACAATACTGTTATAATTATTGACTTATATAATTGTCTTTTAAGAATTATAAGAGAACAAGAGAAAAATATACTTATATAGCAGTCTATAGTTACCCTCCCTCTTATTTACTATTTCCAGTGTTCTCTCTCTCTTCCTGTGAATTCAAATTACCATCTGATGTTGTTCACTTTCAGCCTGAAGACTTCTTTTACTGTTTCTTATAAGACAAGTCAGCCAGGAACAGATTCTCTCAGTCTTTATTTGCTGAGAATGTCTTTGTTTTGCCCTTGTTGGTTTTGTTGGACAAAGAGTTCTTGTTTGACAGTTGTTTTGTTCACTTTGAATGACTCACTCTGTTGCCTCCTAGCCTGTATTGTTTCTGCTTCTTAGGAAAAGCTAGATATCAGTTGTATTGATATTTTCCTGATCCAGATAAGTCTCCCCCGCCCTCTTGTTTCTTTCAAGATTGTCATTGTCTTTAAACAATTTGATTATATGTCTTGGTGTGGGCCTTTTGGTATTTTTTTCTATTTGGGGTTCATCGAGCTCCTTGAATGTGCAGATATTTTCCTTCGTATTTGGGAGGCTTTGGACCATTATTTCTTCAATATTTTTTTTCCTTTTCTCTCCTTTCCTTCTTGAACTACCAATGCAAATACATTGGTATGCTTAACATCCCACAGATATTTTGTTCTGTTCATTTTCCTTTGACATTTTTTTTCTGTTCTTCAGATTGGGTAATTGAGCTGTCTTTCAGATATGTAGTTCTTTCTGTCATGGCAAATCTGCTGTTGAGACCCTCTTGTGAATTTCCATTTCAGATTATACTTTCAATTCTATAATTTCTGTCCTGTTAGTTTTTATGGTTTCTGTGCCTTTATTGATATTATTTTGAATCATTGTCATTGTGTTTTCCTTTTGTTATCAAACATGGTTTACTTTAGTCTATGAACATATTTGTAACAACGTATTGAAGTCTTTTTCTGCCAAATCCAACATCTGTGTCCACTCAGAGTAAGACAGTTTCTATTGACTGGTTTTTCTTTCTGAGTATTGGTCATACGTTCCTGTTTTTTCACTTGGCTTGTATTTTTTGTTGTGGATAAAAACTAGACATTTTTAATAATATATTGTAACAACTTGGGATTCTGATTTGTTTTCTCTGAGATCATTATGATTGTTACATAGTCTTTTATTGTTGTTGTTTGGGTTTTTTATTTTATTTCATTTTTGTTTTCTTGGTGACTTATCTGGACTAAATATGTTGACTCTTTCTCCTCTATGGTATTCAGCCCCTGATGGAGTGCTTTAGTTTAGTTTAGTTTTGTTTAGTTTTGTTTTTTACCCTTATTTTTATTGTTAAGCCTGACTTCCCGGGTCTACATGGCTTAGAGGCCAGCCAGTTAGTTGTTGGTCAGAGGCTGAGCTCAAATAGTAGATTAGGTTTCCACTCTCTGCCAACAGATTGGTTTGTGGTTTGGGGAATGCATTAGAAGTTCAGGCAGTTTTGAAGTCTGCTCCACCTCCTACTGTCCATCTGGCTCTCTCCTGCCTTCTCTGTGCATTTTCGCTGCCACCAAGTCAGCCAGGAATGTGAGGAGAGCTTACTCAGCCCCTCTGTGGTTCTCTAATTTCTGGGGGATCCCTGTTAAATTCCTGGGCTATACTCTAGTTTGCTGTTTGATCCAACCAGAACTATAGTCTTAGGCTAGGAAAGCTGCAAGCTGTTCCTGTTTGTAGCAGGGCATGGGTTTTCCACCCTCTGTCCCCAATCAGTTCAGCCTCTTCCATTAGTGAAGCCCCTCCTGTCCATGGCTAGCCCCATCCTTGTAGCAGTACTTCATGGCCAAGCTGCTGGGCAGCTTGGAGCAGCCCAGGACAAGAACATCACAGACGTCCACTCTTCTTACTTGAAATTCAGCAGTTTTTCATAAAGACTTTTTAATGTATACTTGGCCATTAATTGGTTTGAGAGCCTGGATATGGCTGTTTTTGACAATTTTGTCCAGTTGTTCTTTGAGGACAGGATTTGCCTACTTCCTGACTGCCCTACAAGGAGTCTTGCCAGGATATTACCTGAAGTGATGGACATGCATTTCCCAGTACACACTGGATATGGACAAAGAATATGTTGATTCCCACAGATGGCTTGTAGTTAAGAATTTTAATCAAATTAATTATCTGTAAATAATATATATATTTGCATATGGCATTAGAAAATTAAATTACTCATTTCCCTCTCTTGGAACAGTCTGTAAATAGAGAAATATATTTAGATATCCCAGTTTCCTTCAGATCTATGTGTGGATCACTCACATAAGGCAATCAGTTTTACCTCTTTATACATATATCTCATTTTGTGTTGCCCAGACTACAGCAAACACCTTATTGTGTGAAGAGCCACTGCTTGAATAACATTGGCTTCTCTAGAAATTACATTTATTTTCATGAAATAAATATTTGTCACCATTGAGGACATGTCAAATACTCAAAGTTTCCAAAGAAAAATTCAAAAATATTTTGTGAAATATAAACATGATCATGATTGGCCTGGTAGAATGACATCTAACGTTTTAGTTTTCTGTGTGGAATATAACTTGCATTGAAAGGTATAACTTAAGGCGTGTTTCTCAAAAAATAAAAATTGGTGTCTTTGCGGTATCATCTTACATGTTCCCATCGTGTTCGTGTGAAAGGCTCTGGCGTGTGCAGTGTGGTCATTGGATGGGAAGGGGAGAGTGGCTGACAAGTCTGCCTGTCATAACAGTACAGATTGTTCTTCATATTCATTTCAAGTGTGTTTTGATGAGTAAAGGGGTGAGGGCATCAAACCAAATGCGTATGCTAAAAAAAGAAAAGCCTTTTTAATTCTTCAAACTTGTAGCTTCTATGCCACTAGTCAAAATTGCGGGCGAGTAGAGAGACCTGTTATGTCTGTGACTGCCTTAATAAAGGGAACCATTGCCAGAGAATTGAATCTTTTGTCATCGTAAGGCTAAAATTACTGCAATGGAATCTGGCTTTCCTATATTTACATGTGGCTGTGAGCTAAATACTTTCTGACATGGGTACTGGCGACAAATGTAGTTTGAATAACAATGAAGAGAAGGCCCATAACCTTGAGGAATCTCTTCCATACTCAGTTTTGAAGAAATACTAGTTAAATTGTGATTCTAACTCAAACTGTAGTTTAATAAAGTCTCCCCAAACTTGGCTGAAGGCCCTTTTGCCTAAAGTAATACGTACTTAAACAAAATTCAATACAAATAAAAAGGATCCTTTGGAGTCTCCTGTAGATTTGCTCAATGGCTTATTAAAACATCCCTCTTCATGGGTCTGCCACTGTCTTTAGCACTTTGGTAGCTCTGTAATATGTGTATAAAGCATATTTCTTCAAAGCTTAGCCTAAGGCCTTGAGAATTCCATTCTACTTGACCAATGTTGATTTAAAAAAATCATCTCCTGCTTATCATATTATATTGCAAGAAAAAATATGATAAACATTAAAATTAAGGAGGAACACATTCTTTGAATTCAAGATATTAGTGATGATGACGTATTGCTTTAAAGGGGTAATGAGAAACAAAGTCTGCACAGTACAATCCAGTTCAGATATCTAGTGATCATGCCACTGGGAACAATGACAGATGTATCATTAAAATCCAAAGATGAGCCCAACTTTTATTTTAACCAATATTCTTCTTTTTTTTCTCTGTAGCAAAATCATTTCACAGTATTTCCTAAAAACATTTAAGAACTCACATCAGAAACAGAGGTGGTTTGGGGTGCATGATGAAGCTTGCATAGAAAGAAGCTGTAGTAGGTGGTAGCCACACAGATCTCATGACTCTCAGTGTGCTGGGCTTTTACAAAGTTATATTTCCAGAACAGTAAAAGGGGCATTTTGTTTGTTCAAGAATATGTTCTTGTTGACATCACTAGAAGGGTGAGGGATGCTCTGTCCTTGAGGATCAAGAACAACATACGGATCTTCAGTGGAACAGGTGATCAGCGCTTCTGTTCATTTAGAGGAGAGAGACGTGGATGGGGGTAAGAGGGAGGCCCTCACTGGGTGATTCCTGTCTGGGCTCATTTTTAGGAAAGAATGTTGTCATTCTCAAGCAGAGAAATGACGAATAACTACTACCTGGGCCTTCCTAGGATTTGGAGCTGGCTGAAGATCCCAGGAAAAAAAGCCATTTTCCTCCTGGATAATGAAATTCACGTTGTGTCCCACGTATCAGTCCCCAGTGGAACACCAGACTATGTTATGAAAAATAGCCTCTGTCCAGTTTAAGAAAATAAATCTTCAGAACAAGAAGTACATACTGTTGTTCGGTGGTGTTAATCGAAAAACGTCCCCTTGGTGTGGTTAATCTAAATCTTCAGTAAGTTTTTATTGTACCTCAAACTCATTTGTAGGCAAAAAGTAAGCCAGCCTACAGTGGTGCCATATGTTAGAGGACAAATAATTAGAAATCTCACCTTTGGAAAGGTGAGAACCACCAGGGATATGGTGGAAGTCTGTGTCCCCATAAAACAAATAGAATATGTGAAGGAAGAGAACATTCCTCAGAGTTAAAAGGAGTATATTTAGAAACAGAGCACATAGCTCAGAATCTTATAACCTTACGTAAGGCATTACCCATAGAGGCCGAGACTGTAAAATATAGATTCAGGAATGATTCAGCAGAGACAACAGTGGTGCTTCAAGGAGGCCCAGTTGGGGTGGTGGGGGGGACCAGATGGGGCACCTGTACCTCGAGGTCCAGTCACAGAAGGCAGGCGTCCTCCAGCAGTCTGCCCGCTGCTCTGCAGGCCCAGGCCGGTGGCACATGGGTGTGCTCCCGCGTGGTCGGTTGCAGGGGTTTCACTCTCATGCTTCCTCTAGAAAATAGAGGAGCAGGCAAGCCACTGGGGTCGATGAGTCAGTTGTGTCTCTTCCTGTAGCACTTTTGCTTTTGCCCTTTTAAAATCCCATCAGGTAGCAGATCTCCAAACAGTTCCATAAAACCCAAGCTCCCTGAGGGTGACCCCAGGGGCGCTGCAGCCTCTTTCTACTTCTCAACCACCATGTGGGCTTTGTCACCGCAGGGCCTTCCATATGCCTGGAATGTTCTTTCCTGTGCCCTTTGCTTGGCTGGCTTCTTGTCACCATCCAGGTCTCCATTTAAATACCTTTATTTATGTGTTTGTTCATTTATTTGTTTATTTTCTGTTTTGTCTTACACATCTGTCTTGGGCCACATTTCCCAGAAGCAGACGCTGACATGAGCACTCAGGAGCAAGGGGTTTGCTAAGAACATGCTCCCAGGGTGGACCAGCAAGTGAGCATGACAAGTCAAGCAAGGGACAAGTTCAGGCAGAGTGCCTCAGAGGGGACCTCAGCCTGATCCTGCCAGAGAGTATAGGTTGTGGCCATGATGGCCCACAGCCATCTGCAAGGCCCTCTGCAGCCACCAGGAGCTGCACAGGTAGTAATTGACAGGTACAGGTAGGTCACAGGTAATTCACAGGTGGTAGTTCACAGGTACAGGTAGGTCATAGATAATAATTTACAGGTGGTAATTCACAGATACAGGTAGGTCACTGGTAATTCACAGGTGGTAGTTCACAGGTATAGGTAGGTTACAGGGAAGTAAGGGGCAGAGACATAAACTGCTAGATACGTCTCCACTTCTTAGCCCAGAGTTTGGCAGGCATACAGTAGGCACATAATTAATATTTGTGCCAATTAATCCAAAGAATAAATGAAACTATCAGAGAACTCCAAACTAAATTTCATAAGTTTTTTTCTTTTAATGGAAATGAAGCCAAACTCTGTGTGAGTGCCCTAGCTCCTTGAGAGTCTTCTCAGTGAGAATCTTAGGTGACCTTGACTTTGCTCAGTAAAGTGCTTTAAAAAGTCACCTATGTCCAATGCAAGAAGCAGAAATGGAATTCAGGCCTCCTGGTGCCCAGCCGGCTCCTCAGGGCCTTGGCAGTAGCACCTGTGTGTCTCCTTGTCTCTGGCTAACAGGGTCAATGACACATTTTAAATTGCTCCCAGAAACATCCCTCACTGCTTTGAAACCCAGAGAAGATTGTGTTTTCCACTAACCACAAAACAAAGACAGACTCCAAGTAAGGAATAAAAAGAAAGCAGGAGATGAATATTATGAATGCACGCCATTGGTATTTTATTAACAAAAGAAATTCCCCAGTCATTCTAGCCAGAGAGCTCATCCTTTGTGAGCTGTGAAGTAGGAAGAGCAGGAGAGGAGCTGGAGCAGCTGGGAGGGGTGGAGGGTGGTGGCCAGGTGGGCACCGCTCTCTCCCAGGCCTGCCCTCGGCCAGAGCCCCCATGCTCAGCCTGCTGGCCATGTCCTCCCTGGCTCTCTTTTTAAACATATTGATGTAGCAGGTACACCCCAAACCAATTAGGTCAAGATCTCTGGGGTCAGTATTTTTCTTAAAGCCCTGCAGGTGATTCTGGTTTAAGAATCATGGGTCTAGGGCCAGGGGTCCTCAAACTTTTTAAACAGGGCACCAGTTCACTGTCCCTCAGACCGTTGGAGGACCAGACTATAGTTTAAAAAAAAAAACCTATGAACAAATTCCTATGCACACTGCACATATCTTATTTTGAAGTAAAAAACCAATATGGCCAAAAACACCCGGTGGGCCGGATAAATGTCCTCGGAGGGCCGCATGTGGCCCGCAGGCCATAGTTTGAGGACCCCTGGCGGTAGTGCCGTGATCTTGATCGAGACCGGCTGTTCTGAAGCGGTCGGCTTGTTGTATAAATAGCTGGTCCTGTTCTGAACCAATTTGGATGCAGTCAACAACCCTTGCACAAGTCCCTGCACTCATGGTGCTCACCAGAAAGTTAACAGCCCCACAAGTCCCAGAGGTTAAAGCCAGACAAAACCCACCTGTTTGACTGACTCAGTGACTCCTGGATTAATGTGGCCCTAAGCCTTTTTGTTTCAAAATGCCACTTATGG
>CAUYPO010104658.1:0-15843 GCA_963574435.1 Cheirogaleus major
ACTCGGCCAGGCATGGTGGCTCACGCCTGTAATCCTGGCACTCTGGGAGGCCGAAGCAGGAGGATCACTCAAGGTCAGGAGTTCGAAACCAACCTGAGCAAGAGTGAGACCCCGTCTCTACTAAAAATAGAAAGAAATTAGTTGGCCAACTAAAAATATATAGAAAAAATTAGCCGGGCATGGTGGCGCATGCCGGTAGTCCCAGCTACTCGGGAGGCTGAGGCAGGAGGATCGCTTGAGCCCAGGAGTTTGAGGTTGCTGTGAGCGAGGCTGACGCCACGGCACTCTGGCCCGGGCAACAGAGTGAGACTCTGTCTCAAAAAAAAAAAAAAAAAAAAAGCCTACACTCAAAGATCCAGAAGGACAGTGTGGCCCTGAGGCTGCAGGTCCCCAGCCCGGCCGATGGCAGCCTCAGGACTCCCAAACTCTAGCTCCATATTTGGGATATGTAAATTTCCTTGGATAAAATGAAAATCAGAATCTCAGGGCCACCTCCTCCTCCGAGAAAAACCCATAGTCAAACAAAGCTAAATATGTTTTTTCTTTGCCTGAGAGAGAAAAATCTCCATTCCACTATTCTCTCAGGTCAACTGCCTTTGGAAGGTCGGGAGCGCAGTGACACGAGCGAACGCCACAAGGACCAGCCCACTGTCACACTTCCTTTAGTGCACAGCGGCTGCCCTCATCAGAGCAGTTCTGGGTGGGAGACTGTACTGGTGAAGATGCGGCTGCGTCCCATAGCCGGCACTTCCATGGAGGCGTCGCAGGCAGGGGAGATAAGCCGCATCCAGGGCAAGTGCCCATCCAGGAAGACACTGCACTGCCCGTTTCATCCCGGAGGTGACCCAGTCTGCCATCAGGGACCTGGCCGGGCCTCTGGGGAACAGTGCCACGCCAGACATTTCCTGGGCTTGTGGACGGCCATCCTGTCCCTGTGTCTTCACATGGTAGCCCCTCTGTGCATGTCTGTGTCCTAATCTCCTCTTCTTATAAGGACACCAGTCACAGCAGGTTAGGGTCTACCCATATGATGTCATTTCACTTTAATCACTTTGTTAAAGTCCCTATCTCCAAATGCAGTCCCATTCTGAGATACTGGGGGCTAGGGCCTCAATGCATGCATTTGGTTGGGGGCACACAGTTCAGCCTATAACATGCTCCTATGCATTTGGTGGGCTGGCCCGGGAGGAGCCAGGGACGGAAAAGCCCTTTGTTATGTGGGGGATGATTTGGATGCAAGGGACAGAAAGTGGAGCCGCTCTGCGTTCTGAGGTCGTGTAGCCTGGCATGCGACGCTGAGGCCTCAGACTCCCATCACACAGGTCCTCCATGTGACAAGCACTTGAGGCCTGTAGTCCACTGTCCCTCGCTGTTTCTCCTGCCTGTCAGCACCTGTGACCCTGGGTCCTCCACCCCATGGCAAATTCCACTAGCACCCTCCCCCACCCCCCTGCCCTCAGCTCTTCCTGAGAGAGCCCCACTCCCAGTCTCTTCTAAACCCCCTTCTTAGTAACTGGCTTCAACTTATGGGATAAGCTCCCATGAGATTGTAGATCCTGCTATCATGGACGTGGTCTGGCCACGAATCACCTCCAGGGCTTTGTGGAAACCATCCCTCCCTCCATCCATTATAGACAGATTCAGTGAGCGCATCAGTGCACAAAACAAAGTTGGTTGCTTCTTGGAGCTTGCATCAGAGGGTCTCCGAATTCTTTCTATAAATGGTGAGATATTAAATATTTTAGGCTTCGCAGGCTATGTGGTCTCTGGTGCAACTACTCATTTTTTCTATAGTTGCGCAAAAGCAGCCATCAACAACCTGAGAATGAATAAGCACGGTTCTGTTCCAAAGGACATTTAGATTTCATTGCAGTCTCAAGCATCATGAATAGTACGCTTCATTAAAAGAGCCCAAAGGAGTCTTCCTTTGACCCTAAAGAACCATGTTATGTGCACATTACAAAAGCATTGACTCTTCCTGTTTGTGTCTTCATTCTCTGCCTTCTTTGGTACCCAGCACACTATCAAATAAGGCTTTACTGCCTCTTAGCTCGCTGGGACAGGAACTTACAAAACTCCTGTTTTGTAAGTTCCTTGGTTTAAAGAGAACCATGCTTGATTTTTTCATGTATATCAGTCGAGTCCTACTTAATCTGAAGTCTTAAAAATTAAGGATATGGAGGGGAGGGGTGGCAAGGGCAATATATGTAACCTTAACAATATTTGTAACCCCATAATATGATGAAATAAAAAAAGTTAAGGATATAGGCCAGGCTCGGTGGCTCATGCCTGTAATTCCAGCACTTTGGGAGGCTGAGGTGGGAGGATCACTTGAGGCCAGGAGTTCAAGACCACCCTAGGCTACATAGCGATCCCATCTCTATAAAGACAGGAAAAATTAGTGTGGTCTTGCACACCTGCAGTCCCAGCTACTCAAGAGGCTGAAATGGAAGGATGGCTTGAACTCAGGAGTTTGAGGCTGCAGTAAGCTATGATCGTGTGCTGGGATTAAGCTACTCTCCCCGCTAAACAGGTCCCAAGGCAGGATCGTCATAAGGGATTTGGAAATATTAGGAAATAAAGAAAGAAATAATATAGATGGAGAAATGATTGAGATGGAAACAAAGTGCAGTTTAATTGTTGGGGGAGTTAAGGAGCCTCCAGCATTCCCAAAAGCTATGAGACCATGAGTGAAGTCCCGCATCAGTATTTATTGGGATAGAAAATAGTTGTCTTTTGTTAGAGAATTACATTTAAAGTTCATTTTTTTTGAGGTTTCCAGGGGAACCTTACCTATTTCTGTCTACAATAGACAGTTACACAATTTTTCTAAGATAAGCATATTAAGCCCTAAGTTAGAAACAGACCTAGCTGAGTATACAAGTTAAAGATAAAATGTATAAAATGAGAACACTGAGTCTGTATACTGCTCTAATCTACTTCTTCTAAACACAGAGACATGTAGTCAGGAGTGAAGCAGGAATAGCCTTGAAGTCTAGGATAGTTCCAGCTGCACGTTATCTGCTGGGCAGGCATTTTAATCAGCTTCTCCACCAAAGACCCAAACTGAGCTTCTGCCTTGCAAAAAAGCTCAAGGCAATGGCCAGCGGCAAAGAAGAAACATTGCTTTGCAAATGTCCTCTGACAATGCCTCCTTTGTTGGAAGTACCTTCTACTCTGTGAACTAACGTGTCCACAGATTCTTTCAAGGCAAAGACCTGCAAATCCCCCGAAACTTCTCACGTCTCTTAGTCTATTTCCCAACATCTCCCCCTTTCTTTTTAGAAGTAAGTTGCTGACACTGGATAGCCATCACTGCGAGGCGTTGATCTCCGAGTCTTGTCTTCTTTGGAGCTTTCTCCAGACTATAAGCAAGCACAAGCAAATGATTAAGATAATGCCAAAAATTACTATAGCAGAACTCCCATAGATCTTAAAATGAGAAAGTGGATTAGCTGACTCCAATCCAGATGAGATGTCATTAATAACGTCAGCCTCAGGGAGCGAATTAAGTTTGTGACTGAAGGTACTTAATATTTCTTGTTGTAAATTTCCAATCTCTTCAGTCAATTTCCTTGATTAAGCAGATGTTTCTTAATGTTTTCCCAAAGAAATCGAGTCTGATTATATATATGAGGCGTAACACAAAATTGAGTGATATTCCAATCACAACAGAGTCTAATTTGCTTTTGTAGGCTTTCAACCTGGTCTCCCAGTAAGGTGACTGCTTATTGTAAGTCAGCCACTTGAGTAGACAGTTTGTTGTCAATTTGATTTTGGGTAGACCAAATTGATTTGATTCATGATGCCAATTTTGAACAAATTCAGTAGTTTGTCTAAAAGGAACATTGCTGGTGTTTCTTGCCAGACTCTATTCATTTTAACAGGTAACCATAGTTCTGTTCTGGCTTTGAGAATATAAAGTGTTTCAAAAAGGTTAAAATTTATGGAATTGTCAATACAGATATAATGAGAACAGTTATCACAAGTCACAAGAAAAGAAGGTGCATTATATTTGGCATGGCCAATCATGATTAAGTAAGGCAGTTTAACATAAGCTTGGATATAATGAGTAGAGTTCAAATCAAAAATCCATTTTCGACTGATGTTTGTATTTAATGTGTGTGTGCTAATCCAAGCCTGTTGAATGAAGAGGCCATGTTACTGGCAGTGTTATCAGTTGTGACTAAACACAACTGGATCATTTATCTTCCAAATGCCATTCTCTTTCATTAGCAAATGTATTTCTGTGAATATAGAATTAATGAAAAATGAAACACAAAGAAAAAAAGACACACTTAAAAATTGATGATCTCAGTAAAATATTCATTCTGGGTTGTTATTCAACTATCTAATCTGACCCACTGGACCTTCCATAAAATAATTTTAAGCAGATTTTTGTTATTTTTCCATCCTGATTTAAATAACTTTGCTGTGTTCTCTGATATCTCATTGCTGAAAAGATACTTGGATGTCTGCATGCTGGTGAAAACAAAATACTTGGCTGCTGTGTTCATTACGGATATACAGACCTGCTACAGCTCCCAGAGTGACGTCAACCAAACACACAGGAACCAGAGACAGGAGTGCCGGGTTCGTCCCCTCTGTCCCGGACAAGTACACGTTCCAGTGACTAGTGCTTTTCTGCCCCCTACTGGCTCCAGTGGGAATCCCTTGTTATCCCTTGTTTGGGTTCCTCCCAGGAAAATGGCTTCAAGCACAATTTCATGAAAGTTTCCCCTTAAATAAAAAACAAGCAAATAAAAAATAAAGTAAATAAAAATATGAAAATCTTGATGTATGTATTCAGTCAAAGAGCAGAAAGGACTCTGACCCATCTAAGACTTACATTGTTTGGTCTATTATATCATTCAAACGTCAAAACTCCACAACATTTCACCCAGAATCTAGGATTCACAATTAAGAGCAGAGCTCAATAAGGACTCCTTTTGGGGACATGACTTCCTCTGTGCCACTTTCTGAACTGAGGGCCTCCTATGCTCGCAAAACCCTTTCCAAAGGCAGGAAAAATGTAACATGTGCCACAACCAACATAAGTGAAGCTGACAATGTCTTAATATTCCAAATGCTTTTTATTTCATTCTATGTAGGCACCAGAACGTCTGCTGCTGAAACCAGGGAATTTTCAGCAGTTTAGACAAACACATGCACAAAGGAACACACACACAGAAGAACACACACAGGGGAGCACATACAGACAGAGGAACATACACACAGGGAACACACGGGAAGATACACAAGGACATACACAGAGGAACACACACACACACACACACACACAGAACACAGAATGGCTTCGGGATCAGCTAACACAAGCTCTCCCAGGACTCAGAGCTAATGAAAGTGGCCTGAGTTCCCCTTTCTTCAGCCGCCTCTTTGACACGTTACCCTACCTGAGCAGGTTCCTCCCGGCAGGTGTGGCTAGTGACAGGCGTGCTCACCGCACATCCCTGATCTTCATCTTCCAGCAATGACCAAGGAAAACTCAGGCTCTGAGCCTTTCCTTTCCAAACTCGCATTGCTACCTCTTGCCTATAAGAGCTCGCCAGCTCCTGCCGGTCCGGCTCCTCCCTGCCCGGGAGCAGAGGGGCTCCGTGAGGGGCTGCCCGGGGCCTGGAGTGCCGCGCTGCTGCGGACTTGTCTGTTTTATCTAGACACTTGGAAATCAAAATATTCTCTAAGGTAGGAGTTATTGTCGGTTAAAAAAATTGTCAGTGATCCATGTTGTGCATTTTGATGAAAATGCAGTCGGCATGAGTCCTAACTCCTTGTCCGTGCACATCAAGCTTTCTCGCAGAAGGCTGGAAGTTTCCTGCTTCCCCACCAGCACCCACTCCACTCCGTGCACACACCCCGCTCCAGACAGTAACTGAGACAGGGCGTCAAGAGCAGTCCTGCCGTGCCTTTATAAGAGCCCACACCACCTGGAAAGTTCAGGAAAGGGCTCCCGGGCGACGCCAGCCCCTCCCTGAGCCCATTCCAAAAGAGGTTTCTGCTGCCACTTCAGCAGCTGTCACTGCCACCCTGAAGGGAAGCGTGGGTGGCCGCTGGGGACGGGTCCTCTCTGCTGCGAACTCTGGCTTTACAGGGCACACAGGCCAACGCCAAAACCCTAGACCCAAGAGCTAGATGAGTGCTGGAGAGAAATCAGGACCTGCCGCTTGTTCACTCGTCAACTAAGAAGACATGTCTCTGTCCTCTGTGTGTCTCACTGACAAGCTACCTTGTGTTCCGCCTGCCTCTCTGTCTGTCTGTCTATCTACCTGTTGCTCAGTGTGTCTGCCAACCTCTCTCTGATGCTGTGTGTCTTTCTGATTATCTGTGATCTCATTTTATCTGCCCCTGCCAATCTTTCTGTCAATTTGTCTCTGCCCTCCCAAGGCCTCTCACTCCCTCCGGCTCCCTCCCACTGTGGCCCTGGGTCTTTAACGTCTCCTGGTCTTCCAGCTCCACCCACACCCTGGGGACTTTCACTCCTCCCCTCAACTTTCACAGCTTCTCTCCCCCCTGAAATCCAGACACACGGATGGCTCCACACACCAGCTTTGTTAGCAAATTCTTTTGTTCCCCCCCTTTTAAAAAACATTAAGGTATGATTCACCTACATTCATCCTTTGTTGTGGACAATCCTGTGAGTATCGACAAAATGCACTTATCCATGTACCCATCATCGCGATCGAGATAGAGGACATTTCGTCCAGCCCTAGAACTCCCTCCTGCCCCTTGGTGGCGAGTGCCCCTCCACACCTAGCCCCTGGCAACTGCCCTCCCGTCCCCAGCACTATAGTTTTGCTTTTTCCAGAATACCAGTCCCAGCCTTTGGGTCTAGCTTTCACTCGGCCTAACACCTCTAGGATGCATCGTGCTGTACCAGGCGCGCCTGTTCCTGTTCTCCATGCTCTGTCTGTCCAACAACAGGGACGGGCCACGGCTCGGTTACCCACTCACCGGGCAAGGGACATCTAGGCTGCTTCCTGGTTGGGCGATTATTAATAAAGCTGCTATAAGCACCCACTTGTAAGTCGTATGAACACGAGTGTTTGTTTCTCTCGAGTAGCACCTAGTTGTGCAATGGCTGAGTCATCTGGTAAAGGTATGTTTAACTTTATTAAATAGAAACTAATAAATCAACCTCCAAAGTGGCTGTAGCTTTGTTCGCATTTTAAAATGTCCAGAGACGCTGTCACCTCAGCCCAAGCTTCTCCTACCCTGGTCCTCCCCACCCCACGCTGGCCCTCCTGTGCCGCTTCCTACACAGCAGCCAGAGTGAGCCTGAGAAGTTGGACATGGCATGGGTCCCTCCTGCTCCCTGACACCGGCGTCAGCAGATCCCAGCCCCAGCTGGGACTCTCACTCCTCCTGTTCCGGATCCCGTTCCCGGCGCCAACTGGTCCAGTCCTGCAGGCCCTCCTCCTCATCTAGAGCCCAGGGGGCACTGGCCCAAGTCTGTCCCCCCAGGATGCTTGTCCCCTGGGTCAGGGCCACGAGACAGAGACAGAGGGGCTTGTGCTCAGGCAGCCCCTTTGCGTACCAGGCACTGTTCCAGACACTGTTCCAGGCAGTGGTCCGCCCCTCACTCAGTCCTTACGTGCTGCTTTGTGATCAGCCCCATTTTATGAGGAGGAAATTGAGGTGCAGAGAAGTCAGCTCACTCGGGGGTTGCAGGGGCAGAGTCAGGGAGGGGGAGCCAGGGTCCTGTCCAGGGAGTGGGTCTTCAGAGTTCTAGGACGCACCCTCAGGGTGGCTGCAAGGCTGACATGGCTGGCGCCAGGGTCACCCCACCAAGAGCCCCTCTAACGGCCTTCGTTCTCTGCCACCCACTTCTCACTTGGGGCCACATGTGGAGGAAGAGCCCTATAAATGTCCACTGGACACGAGCCATGCCTCACTGTCCCTGCCTCCACACAAGCTCAGGGTAGACGTCATGGTCCCTGGGCCCTTCTGGTGCTCCATGGGGACCACCTGGCCGGTGGGATGCAGCAGGAAGCTGCACCTCTGAGGTTCAGCACAGGCTTCAGGAAATGACCCCAGCCCAGCCCCTGTGGTCTGAGCTCCCTCAGGATCCAGGGGGAAACCCAGGGGGCGGTGCACTTGGATGAGAAGCATTCCCACCTCCATGGTGCCTAACCTCCCCGAGAAATTTTGCGGTTTCCTCGGTTATAGATGGAGGCCACCAGGGCAGCCCAGGGCCTGCAGCCTGTTGCCACATCGTGGCGATGTGGCTGGCGCTCCCAGGAGAGCGGGTGCGCGTCACCCAGGGGGTGCAGTCAGGCCTTGCCTGTTAGCAGGCTAGTACAGTGCGAACGTACTCATCCGTTCATGTTTTGATAACTGCATTCAGTTAAACGGGTTTCCTTCAAAACCCTACATACTTTCTTTTACTTTATGCCTTGCAAAATGTTATTGTGAAAAGAAACCTCGCGCGGTGCGGTGAATCCTGGTGGTGGATCCCCGACCCCAAGGCCGGGGTCTGCCCACGTGGCTGCCCCCCCAGCAACTCCTGCCCCCCACCCCCCACCCAGTCTTGCGCAGGGCCCAGGACACCCCCACCGCCCCGGACAAGCCAGCTGTGTACTGACCTCTGACTCCCGAGGTCCTATCCATCCTCTTGGAGCAGCCAGGCATTTACTGAGCACCTACTAGCCCGAGCACCTGCCCTGCTGGATGCCGGGACACAGACGTGAGCAAGGAAGAACAAAAGTTCTGCCCTTGAGGGGCTGACGTTTGGGGAGATCTTGGTGCGGGCCTGGGGGGCCAAGCCCGGCATGGTGGGAGACTCACCTGCGTCCGCCCTGCCCCACCCCGCCGCCTCCTTTTGCTCGCCCACTGCAGGCCCTTCTCTTGTGCCGGCCCCTCTGCCTGGGAGGCCCTTCCCCACGCACCTGGCAAAACCCACGCGTCCCTCAGGGGAGGTGCGCCCTGGTCCCCCTGCCACCACCCCCAGCACCCTGCGTGTGTCCCTTATAACCCGACGCCTGTTGCAGTGGGCGTGGCTAGTGCCGCCCCACCCCCTTCCTGGGTGGAGAGGAGCCGCCTAGCCCAGGGTGGCTGCAGGCAGGGACCGAGGAGGAACAGACAACGCTGCACTGCTCGCCGGCACCGTGGAGGGTCAGGCTGAGCTGGGCTTCGGCTGGACCCATATCCCCCTTCAGCCCTCGGTGCCTGCGCTGCTCCCCTCCCCCGTCTATCCTGGGCACCGGAACCCCGCTTCCAGAGCATGTGGCTCAGCATCTGCCCCGCCCCATAGACCGAGACCTCCCCCGCCCCCAACAGCGGGAGCTGGGTCGGGCTTGACTCTCACTGGGCCGGATGCGCCTGCGGGGGCATAGTAGCGGTTCATAAATACTCAAAGGGATGCATGGAGCCCTCATTTTTGTATTGGGAAACTGAGGCCCAGAGTTGGCCAGTCATAAACACTTAAGGGGCAGAGTCCAGATGTCAGGACTTCCAGGTCCCAGTCCAGCCTTGGGTGAGGAGGGCTCTCTTCTGTATTTTCTTGGCACCAAGGAGGAAATCGGGTAGGGGGCTCAGAACCTTTCTTGGGCTCAAATGCCCTCCAGCACAAAGCCCTCCCCACTCTGATCCTGGTTCCCAATCTCGGTTGCCCCCAGTGGGCTGCTCTCCCCTCAGTGTGGCTGGTGGCTGGGCTCTGTGCAGGCTGGGTCAGTGGAGAGGGGCTGCAGGCCAGCAACCTGGCATTGGCCCATCCCAGTACACACGGAGCACATGCCCTGCTCTCAGCACTGGCACCTGCAGTGAATGAGAGATGCCAGTCCCTGCCCTTGTGGCGCTCACAGCTTGGTGAGGACAGTGGATGGCACACAGGCACAGGAAGCCACTACTAGCTGTGGACTGCCTGAGACGGAGGGTCCCACCATCTCTCTCACACTGGGCCAGGCAAGGCCTAGGCCTGAAGGATGAGGAGCCAGGTTTGCTAAGATCTGAGGGGAAAGTGTGGGGCAGAGGAAACAGCATGTGCAAAGGTCCTGGGGTGGGGGATTAGGGGTGTCCAAGGAACTGAAGGCACGAGTGCGTGCCTGCTGCAGAGGAGCAGGAGAGGGAAGGAAGGAGGGGCCGGGCAGAGAGGGCCGGGCTGGGTGGTACAGGACTTTGGCTGTGGGGGAAGCAGTTGGGATTTTTTCAGTGTGGCAGGAAGCCAGGGAGGCTGGGTGCTGTGGCTCACACCAGTTGGGAGGCCAAGGTGGGAGGATCACTTGAGGCCAGGAGTTCAAAACCAGGAAGCCAGGGAGGGTTTCAGGCAGGGTTACAAGGCCTGATTCTGGTTTTAAGAAGACCACTCTGGTGCTGGGTGGAGATAGGGTGTCCTGCCGCTGCCGGGTAGCACACGGGCCAGTCTGACCTCGGCTTGTGATTCCTCCTGAGTCCTCCCCTCTGCTGCAAGCTGATTTTCAGAGGAGAAAGCTGGGATGAGTCCAGGGCAGGCTCCCTGACTGGGCTGGCCCTCCACTGGCTGAGACTCTAGCCCTAGCCCTGACCACTGGCAGGCAGAGAAGCCCCAAGGGGCCCAGTGCCCAGCAGGGTCCGTAGGTGTCTAGGTCAACTGACCGAACATGGAGGCTGCAGGATGATACCAAGGCCGGCTGAGATCCCAGCTGGGGTGACTGCCTTAACAGCCCTCAGCCAATTTCCTCTAAAACAGGTTAGCAAGGCCTCCCGGGCCTGCCGGGCAGGGGCTAGCCCAGGATAAAGGGAGGCGTCTTACAGGCCTCCAACTTCAGTTAACAGGTGCTCGCTAAACACTCATCACCAAACCTTCCCCATTCTACCTGTTTTAAAGCAGATTCTGAGTTGGGCTCGGAGTCCGGAGTTGGCAAGGTGCAGCATGGGGGCAGGACCACCGACTGAGGCGCGGCACTGCAGGAATAGGTGCCCACGTGCCGCAGGGAGGCCACCTGCAAACCGTCCCTGCTCCCCGCAGCTGCCACCACCCCCCCAGCCTGGAGCCCCACCCTGACCCCCCCCCAGTCTGGGGAGCCCCACCGCCCAGCGCAGGACAAGGAAGCCCCAGGACTCGTAGCATGCAGCGGAGTTGGGCAGGGGACTTTCAGACACACATCTCGACACAGTGGGCCTCAAAGAGATCAAAATGCATTTAATGTGGTCTAGTCTCATCGCCTAAGTCTTTAGATACTGCTATGAATTGAAAATAACATGAAAATTCTCCGGTTTTACCGTTTAAAATAGATTTGACATTCTGTGACTCACGCAGGGCAGACACCCAGTGCCGGGGCCTCCCGACAGTGGCTCCTCCTTGACCCCCAGGACGCTCCGTCGGGCGGGCACCCGGCGGCACAGCACCAGCAGAAGCTCTGGGGCGGCCACCATGCTCTGAGCAGCAAGCCCAAGGTGCACACGAATGCACGCCACTGGGGGCCGCACAAGCACACACATGCACATACATGTGTTCACGCAGACACACACACGGCCTCCTACACATGACCCGGGCACACGTGCTCACCTCCAGATGCCTCCCCCTGAACACAAGCTCCATTCACACACCGACGAACATAATCGGGGCACAGGCTGGTGGGTTGTCGGGTTCTACCGTGCCAGCGTCTGTGGCCAGCATCCAACCTGACGGGTGGGTGCCCAGCCTCCCAGCCTGGTGAGCATTAAGCCAGCCCCCCACATAGAAAACATGAACACAGACACTCCTGTGGGTAGACAGACACGTAACTACCTGCACACGCATACGTACACGTCACGTATCTGCGTTGCTGACGCAATTGCACAGTGGAGAGAGTTGCATGTGCACATCCGTGCCACCACGGGCAGGACAGGGCGAGCACGTGCATGGCCCCGCACACCACCCCCAGAGGGCGAGTCTTCCTGCTCTTGGCTCTTCCCATCGCCCTCCCGCTTCAAGTGCACTGAAGAGGGAGACTATTTTGGTCTTTAGCACAAGCGATAAATAAATAAATAATTAAGTACAGGGGAAGGAAGAAAGAGAGCAGAGGAGTCTGAAAACACAGCGTCTGCCTGCCTTTGGCGCGATGAAGGGGTCGGGGTGTGCTCCTGCCCGGGCCTGAGAGGCAAGTGCGCCAGGCCACTGAGGGGCGGGGAGCAGGCGGGGACCTGAGGTGCCGGGGCTCTGCTCTGGGCGGGAGGAGCAGGAGCCTGCCTCCCCCCCCCCACCCCCCCGCAAGGGCAGTGCGGGGCTCAGGCCTCTACTCCGCACCAAGTGCCCGGGCCGCCCCTCCCTGAGCCTGGCCATCTGTGGGAGGTGGAAGGCACCAAGCACTCGCACACCCCCTCCACCCACAGCACCCAGGGCTGCGGCAGGGAGAGCCGGCCAGGCTTCAGGTGAGGGGCCAGGCCCAGGCAGGAAAGAGCCGAGGCCCCTCTAGCAGATCCTGAGAGATGACAGCTGCCTCAAGCTGAATCTTCAAGGCAGAAGTGCCAGTGGGGTCTGAGGCTGGAGCAGGCATGGAGTCAGGCCTACCACAGGGCATGAGGGTTGGGGTGTCTCTGGGGCCCCGCCCACTGACAGCCTGGGCAGCCCGTGTCTAGACCCTCGGGGCCCCACCCTCGGGGCGAGGCCTCCAGCTGTGGCCAGGGGAAGAGGAGGAGGGGAGAGGAGGAGCCCCTACCCTGGGCCGAAGCCCCTCCCTGTCACCCTGCCCCACCCACTCACTTTGTGACTTTGTATGTCCCCTTGTGTTCTCTGCCTCAGTTTCCCCACTTGGGCCAGAGAGTCCTTGCTGCCTCTTGGTTCTGAGCTGTCTTGGAGGACACGGGTCAGAGCAGGAGGCATGGCCTTCGCAAGGGGCCTGATGTGGGGAGAATGGGCTTCCTCAGCAGAGGCCTGGCCCCCACCAGCTGCCAAGCACAGGACGGGCCAGCAGAGCCAACAGCCAGTGACACAAGCCTCTTCCTGACAAGAAGCCACAGTGCTTGGACTGTGGGGGGCGGGGGTGCAGGAAAGGCCCTCGAGTCTCAGCAGGAAGGAATTATTTGTCCCATGGCCAGTTTCTCGATTCGGCTTTGAACGAAGGGGACACTCCCCAGCATGTCAGTTGGTGGGAGGGGTGACAATCCCTGGCCTTCTCTAAGATCTTTCCTCTGCCACTCAGCAGCAGACCAGGACCGGCCGTGTGCGGCCGGGGCTCCCCTATGCCGCTGGCTTCCCAAGGCAGACAGAGGGGCTGGCGGGGGCTCCTGCAGCGGGGGTGGGGAGGACAAGAGAACCCAAAAAGAACAGGACAACTCAAGCAGGACAGCCCGGAGTCTCTAAGGCACGACTCACGCTGTGGGCCCAGTGGGGATGGGGCTGGTCCACTTCCTCTGAGTCTGGGATCTTGACTTCCCTTTCCAAGAAGCCATCCACTCCTGCGGTCCCCAGCTGCCCCCCACGGGGCAGGGGTGGAGGCCCCCGGGCAGAATGGAGAGAGAAGCGAAACATGAGAATCAGGGTGAGGGTGAACCCTGGACAGCAGGTCCCGTACCAGCCCTGAGACGCACCTCTAAGGTACAAAGTCAAACTCAAAAAGCTCAAACCAGTTTCTTCCCAGCCCCCACCCTCCACCCCAGTGACAGTAGAAAGCTTTTATTGTGATCGTTAACATGGTCTTGGATTCTCTATCACAAACAGAACCGAGTCCGCCTCCATCAGAAGTGCAGGTCCTCGAGCACCGAGCTTGCCCTGGGGGCTGTGCCCCTACCCAGGGGAGAGGCCAGTTCCGCCTCGGGAACCTTCTGGAGCCTCCAGCCAGTTGCTGCATCCCAGCAGATTCATGGAATTCTAATTGTCATTTTTGCCCACCAAGAATTAAAAAAAATTTTTTCAATTGCATGTTAATTTTTTTTTTTTTTAAACAGTCTTACCCAAACTAAGGTTGAGAAAGCTGAAACCTGGTGTTTCTCTCCAAGTTAAAAACCTGCCAGCCTCCCACAGCGGAGGCTGCACCCACCGCCCAGCCACTTCCAGGCAAGCTGCAGCTCTGTCTTCAGGCAGAAGCCCTTGGCTCCCATGACCTGGCCGCCAGGAGGCCACCTCCCTGCCACCTCCCTGAGGCCAGGGGCCACCAGCTCTGGCCGCCCACTCTCCTGCCCACCTTCTGAGGCCATTGCAAAGAAACATAAAACAACTAAAACGCTACTGAGTCTGCAACCTGGGGCACATGGCCCCCGGTTCTGCTCAAACCCCGAGGGGGCCCCCACCAAGGGCAACTCGGCCCCTCCTGGGCGGGGTGTGGGGGGATGCTGCACCTCAGCCGCAGCGGCTCAGATCTCTGACTCCCGCCTGTAGGACCGCTGCTCCAGGGCGCCACCGCCCACCTGGAGTCTGTCGAAGTCGTGCCTGGCCTGGGGACTGAGCCGGTCTCGGCTGCGGCTGTCCTGGTCTCCATCGGCCTCGTCCTCCTCGTCGCGGCTCAGGAAGGCCAGCTCATTCTCGTAGCAGAAGGAGCTGGCACTAGGCAGCAGGAACTTGTTCTCGACCAGGTCCTTGGCGCTGCAGCGGGGCGTGGAGGGCACCTCGTAGGTCTTGTGGAAGTGTGAGTAGTCGATCTTGTACTGGCTCTTCTCCTCGAAGAGCACGGGCTCAAAGCGGTGGCCCCACAAGATCTCGTTGGCCAGGTAGGAGCTGCGGGCCTGGGTGGTCATGGCCGTGGCCTCCACCATGCCCTCCAGGATGACCACGATCTCGAAGTCGTCCGTCTCTAGGTCCTGCCGGCTGATGCCGAACAGCGGGCTGGCCTCGTCGATCTCGTGCAGGATGGTGATGGGCGACACCAGGAAGATGCGGTCCAGGCCCTTGTCGAAGCCCACGTCGATGTCGATCTGGTCCAGCGGGATGTACTCGCCCTCCTCCGTGACCCTGGGCTTGATGAGCTGTGCCCGCACATGGGCCTCCACGATGTGGCTCTTGCGCAGGTTGCCCACGCGCCACATGAGGCAGAGCTTGCCATCGCGCAGGGCCACCACGGCGTTGTGGCTGAACAGCAGCGTCTGCGCCCGCTTCTTGGGCCGCGCCATCTTGGCCATGATGGCGCCGATCATGAAGGAGTCGATGATGCAGCCCACGATGGACTGTGCCACCACCATGAAGACGGCCACCGGGCACTCCTCCGTCACACAGCGCAGCCCGTAGCCAATGGTGGTCTGCGTCTCGATGGAGAAGAGGAAGGCCGCCATGAAGCCGTGGACCTGCATCACGCAGGGCGTGCGGCCCCGGCCCTCGGCTGGCTCCAGGTCACCATGTGCCACGGCGATGACCCAGAAGATGATGCCGAACAGCAGCCAGGAGGCAAGGAAGGCCAGGGAGAAGATGAGCAGCATGTAGCGCCAGCGGATGTCCACGCAGGTGGTGAACATGTCGGCCAGGTAGCGCTGCGACTTCTCATCCATGTTGGCAAACTCGATGTTGCACTGGCCGTTCTTCTTGACGAAGCGGTTGCGGCACCTGCGCCTCGTGTGCACCTTGCCGTTGCCGAAGCCGTTGGCGCCCGACATGGTGACCAGGCGCAGCCCGTCCTCCTCCGAGGACACGATGCTGTAGGGGGTGGCCCGGCTGGCCGCAGTCATCCCGGGGGCGGGGGGGGCCCAGCTCGCCCCCAGGCTGGCTCCCGGCGGGGCGGCTCCTGCAACAAACAGAGAGGACAGCGGGTCTGCAACAGAGAGGACAGCGGGCCTGCAGCGGGGAGGACAGCGGGCCTGCAGCGGAGAGGACAGCGGGCCTGCAGCGGGGAGGACAGCGGGCCTGCAGCGGGGAGGACAGCGGGCCTGCAGCGGAGAGGACAGCGGGCCTGCAGCGGGGAGGACAGCGGGCCTGCAGCGGGGAGGACCGCGGGCCTGCAGCGG
>CAUYPO010104659.1:0-25373 GCA_963574435.1 Cheirogaleus major
TCCTCGGAAAACCCAGGTGGTGGACCTGAACATAGATTTGTCTGAAAAGAACCATTTTCCAATCCGAGTTGAGTCATCAAATCAGTCTAAAGACGAGGGTGAAAAGGGCAGAACCTGTTTTAATCTACTGTAGTTGCTTAAGTTTTCCAAGTATCTATTTTATCACTTTCAAACTTTTTATTAAATAATACTTTGTAATTTTATTAGAAGTAAAGAAAATGTAATATATATTTTTAAAAAACAAAACATAGAATAATTGTTTAATAAACATTATTTCTTGGTATCCAGGTACCTATCTTTATCCCATCCTCCAACTAAACAATACTAGTCATCTGCCATTTTGCATCTATTCTTTGTCTCTTTTGCCTTCAGACTTTGCTTCATCCATTACTGCTAAGTAGACTTTTCCCCCAATTTTGTTCTAGAAAAATCTTCTCCTTATTTAAGGACCAACCAAAAATCACCTCCTCCAAAAACTTTTTCCTTATCTTTCCAAGGAAAATTACCTGTCCAACCTCCATGTCTTATAATATTATTCCTTCTAGTACATTCTGGTTTGTAAGGTAGTTAATGATTGTTTTTTATTAGTCTATATAAAAGTAATACATTTCTACTACATTGAAAACTTCAAAGCAGTAATCATATCTGAAATCTATGGATCATGATGTTTTCCATGTAGTAGGAACTGAATAAACACTACTTTAAGTTAATTAATGTATCTCTTTATGTATTTCACATTGCTCTGGGATTGCAGTGCCATGTGCACTAACATAAAATATAGGACAGGCTTATTGATAGAGGAATACAGAATAGTAACTCTATCAGCTTCATGCATTTGTCTTTAAATTGATATCAATGCATCTTTTGATGATCTTTTCTTTTGATCCAATTTACCAAATGAATGAGTAGCTTAACTTCCATCCACCATTTTCTACATGCTGCCTCTTGAGTATTGTGCCATCCACTTCGTCTCCTTCAGATAATTATCACTGTTGTATCTACTCACTTCTGGTATTAGCACTTATGCAGATAATTTAAAAAACAATTGATTTTATGCTTCTGCTTTCAGTCTGACATGACTTCTACACCACGGATTCCTGGTTCTCACCACCTTGACTACTGAACTCAGACTTAATGCATCATCTGAAAAAAAGTAATTTTATTACATGCTAGTAATATATCCTTAGAAATGAAATATTGTTTAACCTCTCTAAACCTTAGGTTCTTCATTTTTAAAATGAGCACAATAATATTTATCCTCCCTGACTTGTAGTTTGGTTGTAAGGAATAAATATGATGATAAACATAAAAAATGTGTATAAATTACATGTGGTTTTTAATTATTATTATAAATGAGAACTCATTATCACTATGAATTTTGAACTTGATGTAAACTACTGTCTTAGCACAGATGTCTTTCTGGTCACTTGTGTTATCTCTCCTCCCCTTTGATACCCTAGGATCCTGCTATTCATCTATACCAGGACTCTGGTGACTCAAAGCTACGTACTACAATGAGTATTTTCAACCATCTCTGTGTGGCTAGATAAATATTCCAAATTACCCACTACATCACTTAACCTCCCTTAATCTTAAACGTTTTTTTTTAGTTGAGGTAATGCTATATATAATCACCAAAATTTCAGTGGCTTCAAAAAATAGCATTTATATCTGGAATATCAAAATCCAATCAGAGGGAGCAGAGACTGGCAAGGACGAGGTGTGGTCATCTATTCCAAGTCATTCAGGGACTCAGGCTGGTGGATTTAATAAGGTCAACTTGTATGTGAATGTTCAACTGGCATAAAAAAGAAAAGATAAAGAGGACTCACAGGACTCACCTGGTTGTTATTCATCTCAGACTGGAAGGAACACATATCACTTTCACTCACCTCTCTTTGGTCAGCGCTACTCACAGCTCCACCTACAAGTAAGCTGCTATGAAATCCACTAGTTCTTGAATCTTCCCAGATTCAGCTCAACACTATGGAAGGGAACATGACATTTCGTTGTAGAGCTAGCTATTCATGATATTCTTTCTCCCTTTCTGATATTGTAGTTAATTCCTAATGCAGGTCCTTAACGTTATTTTCTTTCATTATTTCTGGTCACAGTCTGTACAGCCCAGCAGTTGATAAAGAACTCTGAGGAAAATATAGGCTGTCTAAAATTACTACACCTTTTGACATTGACAGGCACATTTACTAGTATCATCTCATGTTAATTCCTCAATGAACTTTGCAAAGAAACTCCTTCAAACGTGTTCTTTCGACTCAAATATTTATTTCTCAATTTCTGAGTTAATTGAGAAAACTCAGTATTGAAAACATGGCCTGATTGATCCACATTTACTTCTTTCCCTATATCAGTAGACATTTATTCCATTTCTTCTAATGCAGCATTTCTTAAACTATATTATAGAAGTAATTAATTCAATAAATATCTCCAAGAGAAAAAGATCATAGATATCTCTCTTCTTAATTATTTGACTGCGTTTAATATTTAACACTTTTTTCTGTCCTATTTTCCATGAAAATCATTCATCTTTCTTAGCATTTGTTTCCTAATTCTCCACCTATTCTTTTAGCTCATTCATTTCAAATGTAAAACAAAATTTTCTTCCTTGATTTTTTTCTTAAATTGATGTTTCACTGGTTTCTTTGGTTTCCCTTACTTTCTGCTCATTCAACAAACTATCCTGTTTATTCTTATCTGTGCCTTTTACCATCATAAACTACAAACACAAATGTCCAATTGCAGGCTCAACATCTCTATTATAAACCTCTAATCTATATAAAATCAAACTCACTGAAAACTCAACTCTGTCTACTCCAATTCCAAAATCTACAACATCTTTTAAATTATTTTATCTTTTCACTAAGTTGTTCAAGGAAACTAGCATAGTTCTGGGTATAAGCTTTGCATGTAATTAACAGATATTTAATTTTTAATGATACCTAAATCTATCAGGGTTACTGTGTATTCTTAAAGCTACATTAAGTCACAAGAAAAGATAAAACAGAATCAGGAAACACAATTCTTGTCATTGTGTCATTTTTCTAAAGCCTAGAACATTCAACTAACATGATAGCTCACAAATGCATTTTTCAAAAGCTTAACTATTTTGATGAATGAGGACAGAGGAAATCAGATTAACTGGAAGGAACTTTACCCTTCCTCATTTCCACTACACTAAGCAAAACTATCTGAAATCCTTTCAAATATATTCCCACAAATATTCCACTTTTTAAAAAACTTAATACAGTTACTGCACAGAAGGCTACACTCTTATATTTGCTTACTTTGTTACATTGTTTTTTAACCTCAGCTAACACTTCTGGGCATACAGGTATTAGCTCATGAACAGCCTGATCTCATGTGTCAGCAAGAAAATATTCAGGTGCACTTTATTAGTGATGACTGTAAAAGGGGTGAAAAGAACATAGTGTGAGTCTCATATTCTGGATTGAATTTGTCACACTAAACTGCAAATGTATATATATACACATTTGCAGACTACATAGTTTCTATAGAAGGTACTGATGGAAAACAAATATAAAATGCATGGTACTTTGAATTTCTTCTCTGGCTCTAAGACTAATTTAAAGCATAAAATAGTGTAAAATGAAATAGAGAAGTAATAAAAATCAAAGACCTGCTATTCAATGTAGACCCAAGGCATTCTTTGATGCAATCCTTTCTATAGTTTAGATGAGGGTTTTCAAAATTGTCTATTTGCCCTAAAAACTGCTCTCCATAAAGCTAAATATTCCCCCAATCACTTACTTCTCTAAAATAAAAATCATAATAGAACTATATAAAATTTGGTACTCACTTTTTGAATATTTCCTAAACCAAACTAAAAAAGAACCCCTATTTTCAGAAATGCATCTTTTTATAGCCTTAATTTGTTCTGGTTTTATGAAAGTTTTAAATTAGAATTTCTCTTTATTGCATGCAACTTTAAAAGATACAGTCTGTTATCATTTCTTTTTCCGTGGTTTTCAAATATTCAACTAGAAACCTAGGAAATCATATAGGTCTGATCATTTTAAGTTGTTTGTTTGACTTTTTGTGTAGTTAAAACTAATATTATCTGAATTTAAACTTATATTCTCTATGTAGAAAATTTCTTTAGAGATAACTTTTCCATTATACATTTCTGTCTTTGAATATCTTTTAGAAATTGATGATAAATTATTCATTATAGCATAAATTAAATTTTATTCAAAATAAGTTATTAGAAAGCTATTAAGTCTGAAAGATATTGGTGTGGCAGAACCATCACATTTGGAGCTAAAAAAAACCAAGTCTTAATGGAGGCCACAATATATATTAATATTGCAATTTTGACCTATCTATTTAGCTTCTTGGTTTCACTTCATCTGTTGAAAGCACATTATAAGGAAAACTAATTCTCTCTAAAGAGTGATATTCTAATGAGTATATGAATGTGAAGACAATATTTTTGTAACCACAAATCATTATGTTTCTTGGTTATTGGAATTAATATTTTCTTGCTTTATTCTTAATAATTGACATTTTCAAGTCTTTCATCTTCTTTTTGTAGGCCAAAGTAGGAATGTTAATGCTAGTTTTGTGCACTTGGCATTTATAAAAGCTAAGTATTTGAAATTTTTCTTCTTCCTAATTCCATGATACATCCTCCCATCTTCTTCTGCTCATGCCCCACTCCCACATGTTTTCTTCATAGTGGACAAGGAAGTATCTATACCAACTGGATGACTTTTAGAGGAGCTATCTTGTTACAAGTGCTGTAAATTATTTGTGTGTATTTTAAGGTAGTTATCTGATTTTTATATTAAACTATAGAAGAACACAACCATTTTTGAAATTTTCAAAAAACTTGGATTAACATAGACTATAACCATGATGGCAATTATGAAGTAGCAAAGACCTTTTGATTATACACATAACAATATTTAAGCCCATTAACTAAGGCTCATTAAGATTCACTTTGAAAGTTAGGTTGTTGAGCAGTTACACCATGCTTGTAATTCTAACAATGGAATTTTTATTTCACAGTTTTTGACCACATTTACTTATCTTTCACATATTCTAGGGATCTGTATTTTCCTTGAGTTTCTCACTGATTAAAATTCCTAATGTTTTCTGAGATATAAATCTAAATTAAGTGTAACAAAATATATTCCATGAACTAATTTCTGTAAATAGTTACTATATCTAATTCTGTGCTATAAAAAGATTTAGAAAGAGTAAGGTGGTTATTATATCATATTTAATTAATTTCTCATTTCCATAGACTTTGATTTTATGTAGTGAATATAAAAAGTCTGATATAGTAGGAAATTATATTTTATTGGATTAATTTTATATAGGTAGGAAAAATGTGTGGGGTTAAGGCTTAACATTTAAAATGTAATTTAGGTTTCTTTTCCTCATTAAGAATTTAGAATTGTAGTTTTATAAGATATTACATTCTATTATGAGTGATACTTTATGTTTAATATGGAAAAGTTTGTAAAAATTCTACCTTGTTCCCTAAACTACATGGATGTCATAGAAAGAAAGTGAACAGAGACAGAAATTACCATACCGAAATTACCATACTGAAAATGTACTTTGCAAATATCAAGAAAATTAAGTAGTAAAGATATGTGAACACTTGCAGAGCTTATCAATGATGATATAGCAGACGAACTTCAGAGATCAAACATTTATGTATTTAATGTTCATAAATAATACAAAATACCACACAAATAAGTCTATATTTGTTTTAAAGAGTGACTAAAAGTAACACAGATGAACCAATGCCAAAATATCTTTTAATTAAGATATTGAATATTAAGAGTAAAAAAACAATTCTATTAACATTCAGGTAGAAGATTCAAATTACCTAAATTGAAAAAAGGAACAAAAGGTTCATGATAGCCCTGACTAACATTTCAGGCAAAATCACCAAAGGATCATGGATTATAAAGGTAGATAGTAAAAGATAACAATGCAAGTTTATTATGCCTAACCAATGTTATTGATGAGCAGAAGAAACAATAACAACAAAAATCTTTGGCTTGGCTAACAAACACATCCAAAAACAAAAGACAATCCTGGCTTTATTGTGTCTAAAAGTTCACAATGAAAAAGCGTGAAATATGTTTTTTCACTCTTTTTCCAATAAATGGTGCTGGAAAATTGGATAGCCACATGTAGAAAACTGAAACAAGATCTGCATCTCTCACCTCTCACAAAAATCAACTCACGATGGATAGCAAACTTAAACCTAAGGCATGAAAGTGTAAGAATTCTAGAAGAAAATGTTGGAAAAATTCTTATAAACATCAGCCTAGGCAAAGAATTAATGAAGAAGACCCCAAAAGTAATCACAGCAACAACAAAATAAATAAATGGGACCTGATCAAAATAAAAAGCTTCTGCACAACCAAAGAAACTAAGACTAGAATGAATACACAACCTACAGAATGAGATGCTATACATCCAATAAAAGACTGATAACTAGAATTTATATAGAACTCAGGAAAATCAGCACAAAAAAATAATCAAACAATGTCATTAAAAAATGGACAAAGGACATGAACAGAAACTTTTCAAAAGAAGACAGAACAATGGCCAATAAACATGAAAAAATGCTCAGCATCTCTAATCATCAGGGAAATGCAAATCAAAACCACAATGAGATATCACTTAACTCCAGTGAGAATGACTTTTATCAAAAAGTCCCCAAACAACAAAATGTTGGTGTGGATGTGGAGAGATAGGAACACTCATACACTGCTGGTTAGACTGCAAACTAGTACAACCTCTATTGAAAGTAGTATGGAGATTCCTCAAAGAGCTAAAAGTAGAACTACCATTTGATCCAGCTATCCCACTACTGGGTATCTACCCAGAGGAAAAAAAGACATTATATAAAAAATACATCTCGAATGTACTCGAATGTTTATAGCAGCACAATTCACAATAGCAAAGATGTGGAAACAACCCAAGTGCCCATCAGTACATGAGTAAATTAATAAAATATGATATACGTATACCATGGAGTACTACTCAGCCATAAAAAATGATTAACTGCCTATTGAATTATCCTGGATGGAGCTAGAGTCCATTATTCTAAGTGAAGTAGCACAAGAATGGGAAAACAAACACCATATGTACTCACCATCAAATTGGTATTAATTGATCAACACTAATGTGTACACATGGGAAGTAACAGTCACCAAGTGCCAGGCAGGAGGGAAGGGGGAAGAGGGGATGGATAAGTCCATGCCTAAGAGATGTGGTGTGCACTGTCTGGGGGATGGGTATACTTGTTGGGTAGTGCAAAGGCAATTTATGTAACCAAAGCATTTGTATCCCCATAATACTCAGAAATCAAAAATAAGAAGAAAAGGGGGGAAAAAGAGCAGAAAAAAAGAGAGAAAGAGTGGAATATAAATAGGGAAATGGCACAATACGTAAAGGTGTATCATAACAAAAGGCAGAAAATAGGTAAGTTTGGTAATATCATACAAAGTTTAATACAGGGAAAGCAGTATTCAATAACATCACAAATAGCAACTATATTAAAAACAGTAGTTGACCCTTAATGAGGAAAGGAAAATGCATAATAGCTTTACTCTTCTTAGCCAAAAAATATAGCATTCTAATGTATAAAAAATTAAGGAAATATGAATATAAATTGGCAGACATAAAATAGTAATGGAAGAGATTAGCATGTTAATACTAAGCTAAATGTTTAAAGATAGAAAATATAATCTATCTACACACCAAACTGTACACTGAAACCAAAAAATATTTTGCCTATTTTCCTAGTTATATAAGCTCTTTCCCATTAGGCCTGACCAGGATGGGCCACAGGCAGCAGCTTGCAAGAAGAGAAGGAAGGAAAGAGGACAACAAAGAAAACCAGCCATGCTTCTCCACTCACCACCAGTTTTCAGCCTAAAGTATAGTAAAATTGGGTGAGGGCTGAGGGTAAGAAGTCTTGAGAGTAATGAAGATATTTTATTACCTGAGACTGACTGCAAAAGCCCAAGATTTTATCCAGATGTTGAAAAAAGCAAGTCAAGGGAGCAAGTTAAAAGGATCCATTATAAAAATGAATAAGTTTGCTTTTAGCTTTGTACCCTATTGAGAGCATTGCATTGCTTTCAATGTGCTAGAAAAAAGTGGAGTAAACATTGGGAACAAAGAAACAAAACCTTTCAATATTTTTTCAGGAGTAAACAAAATACAGAAAGGAAAATTAAAATGAAATTTATTTTTAGTCATTTCTACAGTGTTTGGAAATGAAAGTTATATAAATTTGCCATCAGCTTTAATATCTGCTAACATAAATTTCCACTGCCAAAGTAAAAATTTCACTGGACCAAGTAAAACAGGCAAGGAAGACTTTTTATGCAAGCCTATTGCAATAGGGTAGAGAAGACAGAACTCAGTTTCAGCTAAAGTCCTTTGAAACAAAAGGCTTGGGAGTTCTTAATAGTTGTAGTAAGGGACTTATAGGCCCAAACATGTGTTTGCTATTTGGACCTACTCAAAGGAAAATAAAATTGTCCATATCTTCATGACAAGAGACACCCTCCAAAATTAGGCTGCTGCCCTTCTAGAGAGACCGGAGACAGGAGCACCATTCCTTGAGGATTACATTTCAAGCAGATAGCTCCCCCATCCCTAGAAAAAGACAACCCTGGGTTGTAAACCTGGCAAGAGGCTTTAAAATTATTTACTTCTCAAAGGGGTAGAAGGACTTACAATTACATTTTTTTTATAATCAAATGATCTAAAAAGTAAGGCCTTCCTGGTAACCTCTCAAGCTCACCCTCTCCAGTGTTTTGAACTATTCATGATTTTAGGTAAACTTTAGAATTGTACTATCAACATCTTTAAAAAAATTACTTTTAGGATTTAAATTTTAACTTAACCTGCATTTCAAATATTAATATGAGATGGATTGATATCTTTCTATACCTCATTCTTACTACCCCAAAATCACTTTGTTATACTTTTTATTCAGTTAGTTTTCACTTACCTTAAAGGTAAAAGGATCAAACAGAATAATCCACATGCATTTACTTTTTAAAAAATACTATGTAAATACAGTTTTCTTTTACTGTTTATTTCATAGACTCTCAGTTCTGAAACAGCTTAAGTCCATCAGAGATTTTTAACTGGTGGGATGAGCCAAACATTTATATGTGAAATATCTGAGTCTTGATGGTCCTGCCTGGTAAGTTACTATAGTTGTTTATTAATTTTTATCACTGGGCATAGCAGTGCCCAGAATCATCCCCAAAATTCCATAGATTCTATATATATTCCTAATGCTCCAATCTCCCTTCCCTTAACAATCAGAAATAATTATCCCAGATAATATAATAACCTCCTTTTTGCCCTATTCATTTAATAACATAAGAAGTCTGTATTTTCAGGGTGAGGATCAACACTAATATCTAGTTTGTGGTGTTTCTTCTAAATACTGTGTTTCCCTGAAATTAGGCAGGGTCTTATATTTATTTTTCCTCAAGAAGACACCCTAGGGCTTATTTTCAGGGGATGTGTTGTTTTCTTTTTTTAAGTATGGTACAACAATCTACATTTATTCAAATATAGTTAAGTCGTCTTCTTCTGGAACATCATCATAACTCTCCAAACCCCAAATTCCATCCTTAATTTCTTGCGACTCTTTTTAATTTAGAAACATTGGCCCCAATCTCTCATGTCGAGCAATAGAGCTCTCATGGGGCAGATGAGAAGGGCTGCTCGTGTTCTTTACCACTCCGTGACGAAATGCATGGGTTGTGCAGACACGCTGCGTAGCCACGCCCAGCACTAGGTCTTGTCTTCGCGGTAGCGCTTATATCGCGCAAATGCTTAGAAATCCTGCTAGGGCTTATTTTATGGGTAGAGTAGGTCTTATTTTCGGGGAAACATGGTCATTTCTATGGCTATTATGCATAGAATATTTTTCTATATTCTATATTTCAATTAGTTATTATGACACATGGGAATGCTATTGATTATTGTGTGTCGATTTTGTATCCAGCAAACTTGCTGAATTCTTATTTTTCATATTTATCTGTAGGCTCTTTTGGATTTTCCACATTGAGAGTCTTACCGTTTGAAATTCAAAATAGTTTTGTGTCTTGACTATGAACTGGGACAACAAAGAGATCTCAACAATTTCAAAGAAAAAATGTTATACGTTCTATATCTTGTTTCTTTTTCTTGCTTTATTTCATTGGCTTGGCCTCCAGTATGAGATGGAACGGTAGAGGAGATATTTGACATCCTCTTCGTGTTCCTGACCTTAATAGGGGTGTTTCTAAAGCTTTAGCATATACACATTTGCAGGGTGTGTTTGATAAGTACAGTCATGCATTATTTAATGATGGGGATGAATTCTGAGGAAGCAGATTAGGCAATTTTGCCATTGTGCAAACATCATAGAGTGAACGTACACAAATCTAGACAGTGTAGATTAGCACACACCTAGGCTATATGGTCTAGCTTATCGCCTCAAGGCTACACACCTGTGCAGCATGTTACTGTGCTGAATACTGCAGGCAACACAATACCATTGCAATAGAATGGTAAATATTTGTGCATCCAAACATATAAAAGGTACAGTGAAAATATGGTATTATAATCTTATGAGATTATACCATCATATATATGGTATGTCAATGATCAAACTGTCGTTATATGGTACAAACCTGTAATAAGGTTCAATCAGCCTTCGTCTATTTGTAGTTTTCTAATATCTTGAAAAAATATTTTATTGTTAAATATTGTCATATGCTTTTTATGCAATTGTTGATAATCCTATGACTTATCTCATTAATTTATTAATGTAGTATATAATATTTTAGATGGTATAATGTATGCTAACATATTTCTCAGATAAATCTTACTTAGTCATTTTTTAAAAAAATACACTGCTCATTTCGATTGCTAACATTTCATTCAGGATTTTTGCAACCAGGCACGTAAGTAAGATTGGTTTATAATTTTCTTCCCTTAGACTATCCTTGTCAGATGTTGTATTAACCTCATGAAATGAGTTTGCAATCATTTCTTAAATAATTTTTATAAAATTTGAGTCAGATGGTTCTTGCAGATTTGATACAATTTGCCTGTAGATCCATTTGACTCTGGTTTCTTTTAGGGGGTAAGGTAGGCATTTGATTGCTATCTCTGTGATAATAATTGAACACAAATTCAGATATTATTCTCTTACTTATTGAGTAAATTTTGGTAACTAGTATGTTTCTAGATATTTATTATTTCATCTGACTTTTCATATAGGTTGGCATAAAAAAATCTTGTTACAGTATTTTCTCATGGTTTAAAAAATGCTACTGTATCAGATTATTTTCTTTTTCAATCATATTAATAATAATATCCACTTTTGAGGGTTTTGTTGTTGTTGATCAGTCTCATTAGAAATTTGCCTATTAATCCTTTCAAAGAACCGGCTTTTGTTACATTGTTTCCCGGTCTCGTATTTATTAGCGTCTGCCCTTATCTTTGTTTCTTTTCCTTCTCCTCTCCGTTGATTTAGGTTTTTGTTCATTTTTTAGTTTTGGTGTTAAAGTTTTTAAGTCCTTTCAATATTTTTTATTCCATTTAAAATTTTTTTTTTAAACTACATTTAAGATAATGCCTCACCTTGAATTGCCACTCTAGTGCCATCCTTACATGCTGTCTTGTCATGTCTTTTGTGCTTTTCCCCTTTAACTTGTAAGTTATTTATAAACAGAGCTTCAAGTTTATTAACATTTGGGATTTTATCTAGAATAACTTTTTGCCGTTAATGTTTACTTTAGTGTCATTTGAACAGATAACATGGTAGAATGCATAAGATTATTTTTCTTTGAAATTCTTGAGATCTCTTTGTTGCCTCAGTTCACGGTCAAGTTTAACAAATTATTGAATGGAAAAGAATGTAGCTGCTTATAAAGCATAGGGTTCTCTACATGGCAAATAGATCCAGTTTGTTAAACTTTTGATTTCAACATTGTATGCAAATATAAAAGCATAAATCATAAAGGAAAAGTTTTAAAATATATAATTGCATTTTTAAGAATTACCTCCTATTAACTTTGGTTTTGTCTACTTGATCTGCTTCTCAGAGAGTCCTGTTACAGTCCTGTCATAGTGGTTTTACTGAATTTTGCTAATAATTCTGTTATAGTTTGTCCTCATATATTTTGTGGTTGTATATTTAGGTGCACCTGAGTTTTGTATTGCCTTATGTCCTTAGCAGATTGTTCCTTTGATTCTGATATAGTATCTCTCCTTTCTCTATAAATGATTTTTGCCTTATTTTATTTTACTTGATTTCTTTTAGTTAGTTTTCCTGCAAGATCTTTTTTTAATCCCTTCATTTTTAACCTTTCTGAGTGCACGTATCTGTGTGTGTGTTAACATGCTTCCTTTAAACATTTGGATTTTTTTTTTCTGAGACAGAGTCTCACTCTGTCACCTGAGCTAGAATGCAGTGGCATGATCATAGCTCACTGCAACCTCAAACTCCTGGGCTCAAACAATCCTCCTGCCTCAGTCTCCTGAGAAGCTAGGACTACAGGCCCATGCCACCATGCCCAGCTAATTTTTTCTATTTTTAATAGAGATGGGGTCTCGCTGTTGCTCAGACTGGTCTTGAACCCCTGACCTCAAGCATTCCTCTTACTTTGGCCTCCCAGAGTGCTAGGATTACAGGCATGAGCTACCAGCCTGGCTTACAGCTAGTAATTTTTAATCCAATATTTTAGTCTCTATCTTTTCATGGGAAAATTTAATTCATTTACATTTATTATAATGCTTAATATATTTGAAACTATTCGTATTACATTATCTTGTAGTTTGCATTTGTTTTGTTTGTTCTTTTCTTTGTTCTTTCTTTATTGCTTTCCTACTTTTGGATGTTTTTGATGTTTCCTTTTGTTCTACTGCTGGCTCAGAAGCCGCAAACTATATTTCTATTATTTTAGTAGTTATTAATACATTTTAAGATAATTACTTAATCATAACTTTTTCTAATATATTTTAATTTTCACAGCAATGCTGTGGGATCGGTATTATTATTTTCTTCATATAAATGAAAAAAGTGATAATCAGGGAGGTAAAGCAACTTACCCAGGATCCTATAGCCAGTTAGTGCCCTGAATAGATTTTAAATGAGGTCTATATTATTTAAAAGTCTGTAATTTTTAAAACCTAACACCATTCTGCTTAAAAGGGCTAAGGTCCAGTTATGTAGAGCCATACTTTAGTGGACCATCTTTTTTTCATAGTGTCATCAGGAAGCTCAGTTCTGGCATTATTTTGTCATGAAGCCTTTGGCAACACAGATTCTCTCTCCAAGCCTCAATCTCCCCCTCTTTATAGTGGCTCGATTATCCCTAACAGCACTTCTAGATCATATTTTAATAATGCTCGGAGAGTTCTTTGACAATGGACATTTAACAACCGGCCCAAATAATTTGCCTTTATGATAAATGGTGAACTAACTGAGGTTTGGATACAGTTTCCCACAGCAACACTAAACATCATTTAGATTTATTGGTTAATTATTCACCATCTTTATCCAAGTTTGAATCTTTGTGCTGCAAAATGGGATCTCACAGAATGACATTTATTTCTCATTAACCTAATGAGGGTTTTTTTTGCCCTCCTCTCTTATAGCAATTCATTATCAAGGGGAGGATGACTGGTCTGAGATTCTGTTGTGAATTTTGTTTGTAATGCTCTCTCCCTCTCTGAAAAGGAGACTGTGCCAGCATTTTCAGGGGCTCTCTGGCAGGGAAGACTGTAGAATTTGGGCCATCTCTATAGCATGGTCGGTGCCAACATCAGGGAACGTCTCCGATGCTAACTCACCCCACAGGGGAATTAAAGGCACTGTAGGGGATATTTGCAGAGCCCAAGCAGATGCAAATGTAAGAACCATGCAATGCCCACTGCTTGTGTTTAGTCATGGTACAAATCTGGGCTCTAGAGTAAGTAAATCTGGGTTCAGCTAGTAGTTGCACTGGGCACTGTGATGTAGTGGTAAGAGGCTTGCATTCTAATGCTGAGCTGTGTGGGTTCAAATCCCTGCATAGCCACTGAGTAGCAGTGTGACCTTGGGCTGATCACTTGCCCTCTCTGTGCCACTTTTATGAGCTACCCTTCCATTTCCCCGTGACAGTATATACTTAAGAGCCCTGGGTAACTTCTCTCACTTTGTGACCTGCCCCCACTGTGGGGTTTTATATACTCATTGGAAACCACCCAGAAGTGCACATACCACACTGTTCCTCTCCTCTCTGTCTCTGCTCATGCCGCGCCTTCTACCTGCAATGTCTTCCTGAGCCTCCCCCAGCTAGGAGTAGCGAGCTTCTACTTCCCTCTGCCACTCCAGCCTGAGCTAGCTGATGCTCCTCCGTGCCTCCCGAGCAAACCGTATCTGTCTCATGGTATATTTTACTAAAATTACCTCTTTCCAGCCAGAAAAGCTGGATTCCTATCCCAACTCTGCCCCTTACTAGTTTGTGTGATCTCCAACAAATTACTTCATCTCTGTCAGCTTCAGTTCCATCATCTGTAAAATGGGACTCATCGTGCTACACACCTCATGGATTGGTCACGATGGCTAAATGTGTTAATCACTGCAAAGTGTTTAGAATAGTGTATGACACTTAGAAAGTGTCTATAAATGTAAGCTATTACTGCATTTATAAAGGCAATAATAATAATGTCTATTTTTAAGAGGTTGTCACAGGAGTTAAATGCAATAATATGTGACAAAGAGCCTGGCACGATGCCCAGCCCTCAGCTCAGTTCAGCAGGTGATATTTAGAGACGGAGAGAGAGAGAGAGAGCATTTTAAACGTACCAAAGCCATACATCTCAGAAAAATGGCTATATTCTAAGAACCAGCTCATTTTTCAAATAATTCAAAACCTGCAGTAGAGAAATAGGAATACGAAATCTACAGGAATGCATTCTAGGTCTTCAGACGATACTCATAATCCTTTATGTTTGTAAAGCACTAGACAGCGTACAAAGTGCTTTGTGATCTATTATCACGTCTGATCCTTGTCTTATCTCAACACGAAGGACAGGGATTTTTTTTTTAACCTCTCTTTTTATAGACAAGAAAACTCAGGTTAAGAGAGGTGGTGTGATTCAGCAAAGGATAAGCCAGGGCTTAAAGCCTAGGTCATCTCATTCTCAACCCCACATTCTTTCTAGAATATTCTGGGGCATTCTGAGCATTCCAGGAAACAGGTAGCATTTGGCATGGAGGCACCTATTTCTAGGTATGTGGAAACCAAGTCCCAGTGTTGAGGCATCTCCATCCACTTTCTTTAAGACGCATCGTCTGGTGTGTGGGGCTGTGTTCTTTCCGATGGTCTTTTGAAAAGTCCAAGAAGGGGCTGTTAGTGTCTTTCAGGGACGCTAACACACTGTGTTTCAAGTCCGTGCTGTTCTCAGAGGAGATCACAGGCTGTCGGGATTTCATGTGGGGCCCCATGTCATCCTGCCCCTCCTCTGCTTTGTCTCGGCCTGTATTTTTGGCCACTGCAAGTTGTCAAGAAGTCTAAGGTCATACTCCTGGCGCCCAGTCCAGGATGTGGCTTCTTCAGGACCCACTTGACAACCGTCCCCTACCAATTCAGGATTCTGGGGGAAGGAATGTGCTTACCTCTGGCTGGGTAAGGTCCCTCTGCAGAAAATGATCTCATCTGCCTGTCCTTAAACTGGCAAAGTGGGACCAGCTCAAAGGACAGAAAAGATTGCTAATTAGATCTTCCAAAGGAACATGGTTACTATTCACTGAGGTGTAACATACATGCAGAGAAGCATGCCACATCCCACGTGTACAGCTCAACGGATTTCCATAAATTCATTAAAAAAGCACAGAATTGCAGGTCATGGCCAGACGTCCTGTCATGCCATGTCCAGCCCAGGGCTGTCCTGACTTCTACCAGTAGAACTGGCCAGAAGCAGAGGGACAGGCTCTTACGAGGTGAGGTGAGGTCATATTGATGACTTTGCTGCAAAAGATGGGACAGAATGACTTTGGGTCCATACAGGCTGTGCTAACAGTGCCGGTAGCAGCACTGTTTGTTGTACATTGACTCTGCGTTGGGCACTGTGCTAAGCATGTGTGTAATTTTCATAGCAGCCTTGTGTGGTCGGTACCAGTCCCATTTTACTGATGAAGAAACTGAGGCTTGGGGAGGAGAAAAGTGTTGTCCAAGGTCACATGGGGTGAGGGTGGCTGATACAGGATTTGAATCCAGGGAGCCTGGATCCAGAAAACTTGGGCCCTGGCCACTGCTTTGTCATCTAAGCTCACGGGCCTTCCTTCGGCTTCCAGATCGGCCATCGGGACTTTGACGTGGAGAAGCGTCTTCGGAGGGACCTGAAGAGGACGCATGCGCTACTGGCAGACGTGCAGCTTCTTCTGGGCACCATAGAAGACAGCAAGACGTCGGTCAGCAAGGAGGAGCTGGAGAAAGTGCACAGCCAGGTGGGTGCCATGGGGCCCACGGGAACTGGACTTCGGGGATGCTGCAGCGGGGGAGAACGGCTCTGCCTCCAGGTAGGAGCGGGGCCATGGCATCGACCTCGGACTTTCACAGACCTGCCGGGAGATGGGGGACATTGCAGGGCTGGGAGCATTAGGTGGCTGTGGCAGGTGAGGAGGGGGTTCTAAGGAGGTGTCCTGTCCCCTCCTTCAGAGCTGCGGCAGAATGTGTCTGTCCGGAGGCTTTGGCAGAGCAGTGCCCGGGCCAGGAGGGCCGAGGGCAGCATCTGCGTGTGTGTGTTTGGTGACCACCATGTCTGGATGTGAACTACATGGTAACAGTGCCCGTAATGCAAAGCCAGCTCTTAACAACAGCAACAGTGACGACAAGCAAGGCTGTTTGCTTATTAGAATGATGTTGATCAAGACAGAGTGTTGACCACTGACTGCCACTCTCTGGAGCCCTGGCCAGATGTGGGGTGCTCTGTGTCCTCCCTACATGTTGTCTCGTGGTGTTCTCAGAGCAGCAGAGTGGGGTGAGTGTCATAAATTTCACTTCACGAAAGGATGCGATGACTCACCCAAAGTCGCCCCGCTCGAAAGTGGCGGTACTAGGACTCGAACCCAGGTCTTCAGGCTCCACCATGCCTGGCTGGCTCGGAGGAGGGCAGGAGCCCAGGTCTCAGGGCGGGTGGGAAGTGCAGCCAGGGCAGGATCTGGGAACCTCAGGAGGCGTGATGAGTGTGGTTTTTCTGGCTGCAGACTGTGGCCGGGGTGGCTGGTGTCGAGAGATGTGAGTGCATTCTGCAGGGTGGCTCGAGCCTTAGGAAGAGAGGCCCCAGAGCCAAATGATGTAGCGGGGACTCGGGATTTGCTACCAGTCCCCGCAGGGAGCTTAAAACACGCAGGGAGGCTCCGAGCCCTGCGGGGCTGTCGTGCCCGTGCACGCGGTGTCACCCTCTCAGTCACACACGTCCTTTGGCCGGGCCATTCTTGCTGAGCCCAAGTGCCTTCACCAGCTCCCTTTCTCGGAGGGTTGGCATCCCTTCTCCTCCTTCTCTGGTCTTGTGTCATCTGGCCTCAGCCATGCCACGTGACCGGGGGACGCTTTATCTTCTCAGTGTATCCCCAGGAACTCAGACAGGTAGTCTGACTCCCCGCCGAAACTGCAAGCTTCCTGAGGGCAGGAGCTAGGTTTCATTCATCTCTGCTGATGCCCGCTCAGTCCTTTGCACATGATACGTATTTTTCTGTTGAATTCCGTTGGCTCGTGTACCTCATTTTATAGATGAGGAGACTGAGGGTCAGAGAGGCCCGAGATCACACGGCCAGCCAGAGGCTGAACCAGGCCTGGGATCCACGTCTCCTGACTCCAAACCCAGTCCTCTTCTCTCACCCTTCTGGAGAAGCAGCTCACGATGGTCAGCAGGTCCCCAGAAAGGCAGCGGGAGGCAGCAGAGTATAGCACCAGGTGTTAGAAACTGAGATTCCTGAGTCTCTACTTGCTTCCAGTCTCTGGTGTCAGTGTCTATCTGTAAAACAAAACATTTCAGGTAAAGCGTATTCGCTCAACTAGAGGATCTGAGACAAAAACCAACAAACCAAACAAACCTAATTTCAGATTTGATTTGGATCCCACCCACCCTGGGCACCACGCTATAGTCAGTTGTGCTTGCCCTGTCTCCTCCGGGCTGGGGCAGTTTTCCAGGCTCGCCTTTTTTTTCATGACCTTGGCAGTCAGAAGGAGAACTGACCAGGTATCCTGTAGAATGTCCCTCAACCTGGGATTGCCTGGCGGTTTTCTCATGATGAGACCAAGTTTATGGGTTTTGGGAAAGAACACCGCAGAAGTGAAGTGCCTTTAAGTTAAACCTTAAACATTTCAGGGCCCTTCTATCTTAAAACTTCTACAATTCTTAGTGATCACCTTTGTCCTGGCGTCCTCTTCTGGGGTGACCAATCATCCTGGCTTGTCCGGGACTTTCCTGGTTTTAGTGCTGAAAATCCTGTGTTCTGGGAAACCAGGATGGTTGGTCAGTCTGTGCTCTGCATGGCCATGTCGGAAATCCAGAATCAGGCTGGGGGCAGTGGCTTATGCCTGTAATCCCAGCACTTTGGGAGGTTGAAGGCGGGGGAATTGCTTGAGGCCAGGAGTTCGAGACTAGCCTGGGCAACATAGCAAGACTCCATCTCCACACACACACACACACACACACACACAAAAAATTAAAAATTAGCTGGGTGTGGTGTCACGTGCCTGTCCCAGCAACGTGGGAGGCTGAGGCAGGAGGACCACTTGAGCCCTGGAATTCCAGGCCGCAGTGAGCTGTGATAATGCCACTGAACTGCCGCCTGGGTGACCGCAAGACCCGGCATCAAAAAAAAAAAAAAAGCCAGAGCCACTGTTGCTTGAATGCATCCTCTTGCTCTTAATCCTCAAGGAGAGGTGGTATTGTGCCCATTTTACAGATGGACAATTCTGTCCAGAAGTGGCACGTGGTGTGCCCTAGGTAACACAGCAGGTAAGCAGCAGAGCCAGGATCCAAATCCAGAGTTCGTGATTCGAAGTGCAGAATGCGGGGGCTCTTTCGCCTCCCACTGCATCTTCTTGCCTGTTTGGCCTACCAGGTGGGTGGGGAAGCTTGAGCCTGTTGGCTTGCCTCAGGTGGGCCTGAGGGTAGGCACTTTGAGTTCGTGCAGCCCCCTTGGTAGAAGGCCATGTGCCGGCCCATCTTCTATCACAACGTCCCCAATGCCACAGCCTCAAGCCTCCCCTCCCCCCACAGGTGGGTGTTCTTGAAAAGGAACCAGGGTGGCTTTGTTTATTTTTTCTTTCTTCTTCTTTAGCATTCATGAGCATTCTGCCTCTGCAGGGTTAAAATGTGTGTTCTTGGGAAATAGTGGTATTTAATGAAGGCGCTTTGAGCCGAATCAAAGAGCATCATTCTTCTGAAAGTCCTTCTTCCCGGTCTCTGCATCCGGCTCCTATCAAAGGGAATCCACAGCCTTGGCTTTCTGTTGCTGTTGTCATGGAAATCGTTATAAGGATGGGATCGCGTGGACCCGAGGTCAGGGTACAGTTGCTTTGGCTCCCAGCACACGTGTCCCGGATGCCAGAGTCAGAGCTAATCAAATAAAGCAGCGATGACATTGGGCATTGCCGCCTCTCGTCTCTGTTGTGTGGTGTTTGTCCTTTGCCTGAAGGCTGCAGGGACACAGGCAGGGGAAGCGGGTGGGAGGGGGAGCGAACCACCTCTGGCTGCGTCAATTCCATTCACTCGTTTATTCATGCATTGGGGGTGGATGCAGCACCTGCCGTGCGCCAGGCGACAGGTACCGTGGTTAGCAAGACAGATGTGGTCCCCACCCTGCTGGAACTTACACCCGATGGAAAAGAAGGCAAACAACGACACAAATACACAAAATCATTCCACACCTTAATTCGGGCGAGAAAGGAAAATAAACGGGGTCCCAGGTCAGGGAACTGCAGGGAGTCTTGTTCAGCTTGGCAGTCAGCTACCCTGTCCCGGGAGAAGGAGGAGCAGGAAGGGACCTGAACGTGCAGGGCCTGGAAGGTTTGGATTTTATTCCAAAAGTGGCGAGGAGCCACTGGGAGATTCTGAGCAGAGCATGACAGAGTCTGATTCACGTTTTGGAGGGTCGTTCTTCCGTGTGCAGAACGGACTGTGGAAGGAGGAGCGGGAGTCCTTCGTGGAGGCTGATGCTCCCCTCTAGGCCAGAGGAAGTGCTCACCTGGGTTACGGGGGTGCTGATAGCGATGGCAAGAAGGGACAAACCTGAAGCCGATTTGGAATTGCTGGGACTTACAGATAAGGTTTGATGACAACAATTAAGTGCGCTATTTTAGATAATCCTTGCTATAACCTTAGGAGCTGTATGTGCCTATTTTTGACCCATTTTACTAATGAGGAGACAGACTCTGAGAGGGTGAGTAATTTACCCAAGGGCACACAGCAATGTGTGTCCAGAAGCTGTAAATGCCAACAGCCCTGTACCCTTGCAACTTGGCTCACCCACTACTATGTTACCTCGTAACATTTATTCAGCACTTACTAGGTGCCAGGCTTTTTCTTAGTGTCTTGGGGGTCCGGAAACGTGGCTGCACATCAGAGAACTTAAGCACCATTTAAAAATCACAGATTTCTAGATCCCACCCTGTAGATACCCTTTTTAAAAATTAAGTTTTGGTTGAAATCCAGAATCTACATTTTTAAACAACCACATCAGGAAATTCCGATACTGGTATTAGGACCAGCATTCGGGAACCATCGGCCTCATTTATGAAAAAAAAAAAAAAACTGACAGAGAAGTTATATTAGTGTGGCTGATCTTAGTTCGTCCTATTTTAAAATTTATTAAATTTTGAGTCCAGGGAACTGGACCGGGCGTTTGCTTACTTTGTGACCTTCGACAAGTGACATGACCTCCCTGAGCCCGCTTCCTAAAGTGCAGTGTCGTCATCACTTGATGACCCAGGTGCTTGGGGACCGATAAGGGAGAAGCCAATGAGACCTTTGGAAACTCGAACGGACCCTGTGGCCTTTACAGGAAAGTGCTCGGATGCACCTGTTAAAGAGCTGCGTTCATTCTGCCGATATTGACACGGTCTCCACTCCGGGATGCATTTAGGGCCAAACTTCACCGATAAAGAGGAGATGACAAAGTCCCTTCCCTTGAGTGGCTCCCAGTTCTAGAAGCAGACTATAAGACGACAGAGTGATGAACTCTACATTGGAAGAATACTGGGGTTTAGCTAAAGAGGAAGCCTTTAATTTTGCTTTGGGAGGGGAGCTGGTAGCTTTGGCTGTGTCTTTAAAGATAGAAATGAAGTGCTGGTTATATAAGATACACGTGAGCTTTCTAAGAAGGAAGCAGCAGAGCATAAAAGGGCAGAAGTACATGGAGACAGAAAGTATATTCCGTTCGGTGTGGCGTAGATGGAGTATAAGGTGCCCGAGGGTAAGGGTAGAGAGGATCGTGCCTGTGATGGAGGCTGGAGCCGGCTCGTGAATGGTTTGGTGAACCAGGCTAAGGAGTTGGCACTTTATCCCAAAGTGATAGGGAGCCATAGAAAGCTATTGAGCAGAGGAGGGCACAGACAGAAAAGCTTGTAAAAAATGGCAGTGTTCCAGTTCCCCAGTAAAGTGCTAAAACTCTGATTACGGAACATCAGGTGGAACCAGCAGCAGGAGAGGGTATTTTAGCCAGAGCATCTCTTCTCCTTGTGGGCAGGCACCCCCTCTGCCCATCGCCCCACATCTAGAGAGTCATATGGCTCTTTCCACCCAGTTCCCTCCATTGGGAGCCTTAGATCTATCCCAGCTAACACCTGAGGCTTAAGATCCTCCCAACAAACACAGAAGACTCCTGGAGGCCAGGCAGAGGCTTCAAATCCTGCCTCTGCCTCCTACCTAGCTGTAGATCTCAGGCAAGTCACCTGCCTTGCCTAGACTTCATTTTATCACCTATTAAGTGGGCATGATAATCTCAGCTAATTGGTCTGGTATAAAGAACACTGGACCATGGATTTGAAAGGAGTCTCTAAATTGAAAACTCTAAGACGATTTCAAAATATAGCACTGCCCACTGGCTCCCTCGTTCCACTTACCAGTGTCAGCTGTCGGAAGACTTTGGTTTCTGGGCACATGATTTTACAAGACCTCGTGGAACCAGGTAGGCAAGACAAGGTGTGGGGCTGATCTAATGACACCTGTTCTTTCGGAGCCAATTTCTAATTAATTCCCATGGAATGTTTCCACTGGAAACAAACTAGTCTGGAGACAGAAGCAATTCCAACAACCAAGATATATAATTGAGATAATCGCTGTGCATAAATAACATCTGTGAGGAGCAGATGCTGGCACCTGGCTCCAAGGAGAAAGTGGGAGACGATGTCTGCTCCAGGGCAGGAGTCGCTCCCCCCACCCCCAGTTGATTCATGCCTTTGACCTTTGTCGCTGCCAAAGGAAATATGTTATTTGCTTTTTGTTAAATAGAGAATGGTTTGCACTGAGCTCTTTAGTTGTTTACTTAATTCATGCTGGGGGCTAGATTCCTCCTCTTGCTGAGAACAAAGCTGCCACCAAGCCCCAGTCATTGTACCCGGCTAAGTACTCTGAAATACATCCCCTCCTCTCTCCCCCTGGTCTTATTACACGCCACCTGTCTGTCTGTCTGTCTGTCTGCTTTTCTCTCTCTCTCAGATTTCTCTCAAGCCTGGTCTTGTCCAAGCACTCTTTCTGCCACCTGATTTTTGGAGAGAGAATTTTAAAATTTAAATACAATCTTGGCTCTTTGTGCTAGGATCCATCAGTAGCTTCCCATTGTTCCCCGTGTAAACGACAAGTTTCTTACCTTAACCTACAAGGATGCACGGTCCAGCTCCCACCCTCTTGTCACCCCTCCCCGGCAGCTTAGAATGGCGTGGCCACACCTGTCCTAAGACTTTCACTTTTGCCCAAGCTGCGCCCCCTGCTGGCCGGGCTCTTCTGCTTCCCTCAGATCCCTCTTTGTCCTGGGAACACCTGTGTACCCTTGAACTTGAGGGTGGACGTCCTCTCCTGGAGCCCTCTCCGACCACCCCCCCACGCCCCCCCGGGCTGGGTGAGGGTCCCACCCCTCTCCTCTCACAATCTGCTGGGTTTACCCCTAAGTTAGTACTAACACTCTCTTTTAATTGCCACTTTGATTCCCTCTCTTTCTTTCTAACTCCTTAAAGGCAGGAACTGGACTTACCAAAGCCACAAAGGTAATAAGAGGTCCAGCCATCCGGGGTTTGAACCCAGGGCGTCTGGCTGCAGCACTCGAGAGTGCGACCCTGCACCCCGGTGCGCCCCCTGTAGGCCCCCTGCTGTCTCTGGGCCGTCACATCCTTTCTGTTCGGCCGAGTGTCGCTGCAGGCCCTTCCAGCTGGGGACAGTGGCCCAGTCTTGGTGTTCACACAGGTAGGGCCATTCGACCTGGTGCGTCTTCTGCACCGTGAACTCCGCTGGTGGTTAGCGAGCAGCCGGCCGCCTCCTGCTAGCGCCAGAAGACTGATGACCCTGCATTCATCCCCAGGGCTCTTAATTAGGACATTTGTCACCGTGCGTCACCCATGCCTCCATGAGACATTGCAAAGAATTAATATTCTCTGGGAAGATGACCCTGGTGGGAGTCTTTTGTGTGAGTTGGGCACCTTGGGACCACTTCTCCCCAGCCGGGACTACAGAACAGGTGGCTTCCCTGGATGTTTTATTTGAAGAGCATCATTTTCTTTTTTTAAGATTATGTTGGAGTGAATTGATTCAATATTAACATAACCTCTTGTCAGAGGAGATAAAGACTGGATTGTAATTGGTGAAAAACTTGGTTATCACCGGCCTGTTTGCCCCACAAATATTGACACCTCCAATGCCGTGATGAATGGCGTGGGGAGAAACTGCTCTTGTCATAGGCACGAAAGGCCATCTTCTCCCCAACACGGCCTGTTGCTGTTTAGCCGTGAGCAGCCCAGTGGCGCGTCACGGTCATAGCAACTCTCTCAAGGATAAGGGTATTGATGGTGGGTATCGGCTGTCCACACTCTGCCAGGCACAGTACCACGCACCTCAACGTCTTGACTTAATTTTTTCCCCCACAAACCCACTTGGATGACTCCCCAAGAGCAGGGCCCTTTTCTGTTTGGGGCCAGTGTGTAGGAGTGTGGCTGCATGCAGCAAGTGCCCAATAGATGAGTGGGGACTGACTTGATGGGCGGGGAGTCTCCACTGTATGCAGGAAGAGGACCTGCAAATAGGAAAATGGCCCAAAGAGTTAGGTGGAGCTGGGATTTTTTAAAAAATTATTTTAAAGGAATTTAAACCTTACGGAGAAGTTGCAAGACTAGTTCAAAGGGCTCCTATGAATTCTTCACTCAGATCCACCAACGTTTAACATTTTGCCACATTTACGTTCTCATTCTCTAAATGACATTTTCTGAATTATTAAAAAACAAGTTACGTGGTGTCCCTTTATCCTAATCAAAATCAAAAAATTTAATATCGATAAAAAGACTTTATTTTCTAACCCGGGGGTTGGCAAACTAGAGTCTCCAGGGCAAATCCAGCCCATTGCCTATTTTTTTGTTTGTTTTATTACAGCCTGTGAGCAAAGAATGTTTTTTATGTTTTTATATGGTTTTTAAACTGGTTGTATTAATGTCCACATATATACTTGATTTTGCCTCTTGGCCTGCCGAGCCTAAACTACTTGCTATCTTGTCCTTGAAGAAAGAGTTTGCAGATCCCTGATCTTATCTGCTGACTATTCTAATTTCGCCAATAGCCCCATTAATGTCCTTCGTAGCAATTTATCCCCGAGTTTCGGATCCAACCTGGGAGGTGAAACTGCTTGCATTCCGTTTTTATGAAGTCGTAGTTCCTCAGTCTTTCTTTGCCTTTTATGATGCTGACATTTTGGGAGAGTTCAGGCCAGTTATATTGTAGAATGTGCCTCGGTCTGAAACCCCATCTTTCTGATTTCAGAGCCATTTGGATTTGCGCAGGTTGGAGGTTCCTAGGAAACAGGACTTTCCATTTTAAAACCAGGAAATCCCAGGACAACAGGGATGAGCCGGCTGGTCCTCCTAGCGCCAGTGCATCAAGCACTAAGTCATCCTGGGGAAGATGCAATCCGTTCCCCAAGTCTCCCACCCTCCACCTGCCCTTACAGTAAGACCGGTTCTCAAAAGGCACCCCAGCGATTTAGGAGAGAGGGTGACTATTCAGGTGCCAGTTTAAAAGCCTGTCCCCTTCCAAGCAAGCCTTTTGCCTGTCGAATTCCCATGTTGCTCATTAGACGAAGTCTCACC